>JAWPHD010000461.1:0-197500 GCA_037043455.1 Cyrtodaria siliqua | reverse complement strand
GTCAGAGACGTCACGCATAGTGCTCCTCGTGAATACAGCTCCGCTTGCAGATCTTTGCGTCAGAGACATAACGCATAGTGCTCATCGTGAATACAGCTCCCCTTGCAGCTCTATGCGTCAGAGACGTCACGCATAGAGCTCCTCGTGAATACAGCTCCCCGTGAATACAGCTCCGCTTGCAGCTCTATGCGTCAGAGACGCAACGCATAGTGCTCCTCGTGAATACAGCTCCCCTTGCAGCTCTATGCGTCAGAGACGTCACGCATAGAGCTCCTCGTGAATACAGCTCCCCGTGAATTACAGCTCCGCTTGCAGCTCTATGCGTCAGAGACGCAACGCATAGTGCTCATCGTGAATACAGCTCCCCTTGCAGCTCTATGCGTCAGAGACGTCACGCATAGAGCTCCTCGTGAATACAGCTCCCCGTGAATACAGCTCCGCTTGCAGCTCTATGCGTCAGAGACTCAACGCATAGTGCTCCTCGTGAATACAGCTCCCCTTGCAGCTCTATGCGTCAGAGACGTCACGCATAGTGCTCCTCGTGAATACAGCTCCTCGTGAATACAGCTCCTCGTGAATACAGCTCCTCGTGAATACAGCTCCGCTTTCATCTATATGCGTCAGAGACGTCACACATAGACCTCCTCGTGAATACAAAAAAAGAGTATGACAATGGACCTATGGAAACGGCCTAGCACGACACATACAAAATATTGCAGTATCGGTTTAATTGAGACTGTTCATGAGCGGTAGTGAAACTCTCCTTGCAGCTCTATGCGTCAGAATGGGATAGAATGAATGATGTGTTACGGCACGTCGACACATAAATAGGTCATATTGTGCGCAAAAACCGACAAAAGATGAAGAAATTAAGTAGTAATTAAAAATTAATGTCAATATATAAAGATAAAACTATTTAAAAAAAAGGGATGATATGGTAGTAATATACTATATATGTAAATCAACAAATGCCCGTCAACGGGTATATAAACAAGTAAATATACATAAGAACACATTATAATGATTTATGTAGTCTGATTTATTTTAGGAAATCTAAAACAAGACTAAAATCTATAGTATCAAATAACTCTTTCATAGTATTAACATTGTAGAACCTTTGACGCATAGGATCAAAGTCTACACATTCCAACAAGATGTGTTCGACCGTTAACGGTGCAAAGCAGGGTATACATTCTGGTAATTGCTCAGCTTGCAATAAATATGAATGAGTATAACGTGTATGCCCTATCCAGCACCGGGCTAGGACAACTTCTTCTCGACAAATGGGTCTACTAGAAGAACGCTATTCTCCAAGTTTTAATTTAATGGAGTTTATTGTTAACTGACAAATCCCAAGCAGCTTGCCAACAGTTACGACTAAATGTGTTTAATACAACTTTTAAAATCAGTATAAGGTAGTTTAGCATTATATATATGTAAACATAATGCTGCTTTAGGAGCAATATCAGCTCTATCATTACCACGTATTCCTAAGAACAACTGGGTTATCTTGTTTCATATTACCCAGAGCTTGAAGAGATAAATGGAATCAGAAAAAATTACAAAATGGTCATCCTCAGATTCCCAAATATAATTTAAAGCAAGTTCAATTGCCTTAAGTTCAGCTGAAAAGATAGAGGCCTTGTCAGGCAGGCGGCTCTTTATGCTGTGTTTATGAACAACAGCTGCTGCAGCTACCTTATCTCCATCTTTAGAACCATCTGTGTATATATGTTGAAAGTTACTGTATTTCGGTTTAATTTCATTAAATTTGCTTTGAAAGACAGTAGAATCTGTACTGGATTTGTTACTATTACAAAGATCAAAGATAATTGGTGGTGTTTCCAAAGTCCACGGTGGAATTTGTGGTACTTTGTACTTGGCAATCAAATTTAGGTCGATTTCAGTGTCTCTTAATTTTGGTTTAATACGAAGACCAAATGGTCGAAAGGCCTTCGGTTTTCGATCAAAAAGAGGTTCATAACTAGGATTAAAAACATTATGAAAGTTTGGTTCGAATGGTTAGATTTTTATTGAATGGCATACTAAAGGGCTAATTTGTCCCGTCTATGAGACAGTGAAGGTTCATTAGCTTCAACATAGAGACTTTCGGCTGGTGATGTACGAAAGGCACCTAAGGCGAGTCGTAATCCTTGATTATGTATAGGATCGAGCATCTGCAAGAATGACTTGCGGCAGTTGAAACAATTACACTATGTGGACTTGCTATGAAGTTTGTGAAGCACTCATCTTCCTATTAGATAATATTTTCGTCAGGTATGGTACCACCGTTTATAGACAAATTGTTGGTATCCCTATGAGTACGAACTGTGCACCACTTGTCGCAGATTTGTTTTTATATTGCTATGAAAGGGATTTCATGTTGAGTCTTTCAACAGATACCCAGGCAGATGTTATTGAAGCTTTTAATGACACCTCTCGGTATCTGGATGACATACTGAACATTGACAACCCTTTCTTTCCAACTATGGTTGATAATATTTATCCTAAAGAACTTCAGCTTAATAAAGCTAATATATCTGATAATAACGCTTTTTTCTTGATTTAGATCTCTCGATTGAAAATGGTGAAATAATTAGCAAAATCTATGACAAGAGAGATGATTTTAATTTTGACATTGTTAATTACCCCCACCTGGATGGGGATGTCCCCCGAGCAACTTATTATGGGTTGTATGTGTCTCAACTTATTCGTTTTTCAAGAGCTTGTACTCGAGTTGAGGACTTTAATATTCGTAATCTTTGTATAACTAAAAAGTTACTCAATCAGGGTTACCGTTACCATAAACTTCGTAAAACCTTTGCAAAATTTTATTATCATAACCCTGATCTTCTTTCCAAATATAACTCTTCTGCGACAAGGACTATCACAACCTGACTTCTATGGTGATGTGATTTATAAACTTCGTAAGATTCCTGGTCATGATCACTTTCATACTATCTTTGCTAAACTTGTTAAAAAGTTTATCAAAAGAGGTTATGACCCTATCATTTTGCAACGTACTGCATGCTTGGTGGTGGACCCTTTTACAGTTCGCCACTATGCTTTCCTCTTTAATTGTACGATGACCGGACAGGCTGTGGACCCTATGATGACGCCTACCTAAAGTCCATTGGGACGGTGGCGTTTGATGTTTGTGTATGATCTTTCCTGTCGTGCCCTTAATGGTTTATTCTCTTGTTGCTCTGGCTTCTGCCAAGTCATTGATTACCTTCATTGTGGCTTTATAGGCTATTGTTTTTTTTGTATTATATTCACACGAGCATATTTGTGTTTTACTTATATTGCCTATTGATGCTGCCTTGTTGGTTAGAGATTAGATCATGGCGGGGATTTCTTTATTTACACTGTCCTGTTTTAATGGGATGACAGTAGGGTAAGTGTGAGGTTTGGTGCACCCTAGAACCGGTTTAAACCCCCAGTGGCCTTTGTTGCCACTGACCGTTCCAAGGTGGTAGCCCTATTGTCAACCCTTTTGTGATTGTGATGTCGTTTGAATTTTTTATTACTTTTGCCTCCTCGTTTTTCTGTTTGCGTGTTTGTTTTTGTGTTTTGTGATTGACTGTCGTCCTTGAATGCTGCTTTCCCTGTCCGATATTTTTATATTTCTTTGCGAGTCGATCTATATACTATTGAGCCGTAGTCCAGCTTTGATCTGATAAGAGATGTATAAAGTTGTAAAAGTACTTTACGATATGCTCCCCAATTAGTGTTTGCAAAAACTTTAAGTAAATTAAGAGCATTTCAGCATTTTATTTTGCATACTTCGCCATAACAATTTCATTAAATCACCAAAGAAACAAATGAATACAACTAGTCTGAGCACTCTAAAGAGTAACCCTACAGGTGTCCAGCATATTCAAAATGTTTGTTGTGTCCATCATAATTACACTATGACGTAGCTTACTTAATTCCATCCGAAGGACTGGTCAGGTGTGAAATGAAGTATTTCGGGAATTTATCCAAAATCGGTTCTGGCAGTTTGAAAAAAAGTGTATGAAATGAGAAATTTGGAAATCGCCGAACATTACAAATACAAAAAATGTTGCATTCTCGGTTTGACTGAGTTCATGAACGGTAGTAAAAATTGTTGCTACCGTTGATGCCCTCTGTCCCGGGTTGAGCAGAACTCAATATTTAAAATATCAACAGTACCAAAATTTGAGCCATTACGAAGATATGCATATGAAGGTGAACATGGAGCCTTCGATGTATTATTGTCATACCATTCTATGTATAGCGGCGTATGGTCACTGTTTCTAACAAAATGCTTTGACCCAAAATAGAAAACGATGGGCGAAATAAGCGTAAGTGATATATATTATTATATTTACAAGTTTGAGATACATGACATTAAAGTAGTTTGAGATACATGACATTAAAGTGCTTCAAGATGTTTTATACAGCGTATAATTCACCTGTGTCTTTATTTACCAGAAGAACTGAATTGCACTTGTGTTTTATTTATTATATTCATTTTCAAAACATATTTTCATTGTTTGCTTGTGAGGTTACGATAACAGTATTGTGTGTTCCAGAAAATAACCTAACGTATGTTATTTGTAATTTGATCAATATTAAAAAAAAAATGTAATTGTATGCATTATAATTTTAAAATATTTAAATAATACATTAAATTGTTAATTTGATCCATCATTTCAAATATACATTCTTCTTCTTCTTCTTCTTCTTCTTCTCCTTATTCTTATTCTTCTTCTTATTATTATTATTATTTGTGTTTGTATTTTGGTATTTCATTCATTATTTTAAAACATGTTTTCGTTATAATTTGATTCAATTTTTCGAAACGTCTATTTAGTGTGTAGTCTCGTTTTTTTGAATTTGAAATCACGATATGGCTGTAATTTGATCTCTGCATTTATAATTATAGTCCAGTATGTTCCTTTGCAGGGAACTAATGCAAGTAATTTAGCGATTAATTTGTTTCGATAAATGAGTTATACGTAAATAAACTCACTTAATTCTTTTATTTTTTTTTATTTTGATCCATTATTTCGAAAGACCTCACTGAATTAGAAATTAAAAAAAGTCTCTGTGGTCGAGGAGGGTTTAACCACGTTGCGTTGTAAGCCTTCTCGCCTCTCATCGCTGCGGTTTTGAATCCCATTGGCAGCTCGACTTGTAAGTGAGGAAGTGTCGATTCTTACGGATGGCGGGATGTGTACAGTACTGGTTCTGCCCAGGAGAGGTGAGTGGTCTGCCTCCATCACAAAACAAAATCGACAATCATTTATAACCTTACATGCGTTGAAAATGACGTAATAAAGAATACAAAAAAACACAAACAAACATATTGTGGTGTAGCATATGGTGGCATATTTCTGCCACGAGATAGCTAGATATTTATCATGATTATTTCGAGATAGTACCATGTATTTTTCGAGATAATAATGAATTTTCGCGAAAATCTTACAAAATTTGTAAGATAAAATATCATGTTAAATGCCACGCTAATGCCCACTTCTGCCATCATGATTCAGGTTTCTAGAGAATTATCGCGATACCCGTATCATGCTTTCTTCGAGATAGTAATTGAATTTTCACGAAAATCTCTGTTATCTTGTTAAATGCCGCGATACTACTGATCATGATAGTTCTGGTTTCGCGATAAATAATGTTATTGAGTTAACTAAAAATATTTACGCGATAGTAACGTGAATTTTCTGATAAATAGTCATAATTATTACGAAAACAAAATTTCAAATGTTTAAGATAATTCTTACCGCGTTAACTATTGTGCTAACGTGATGGCAGAAGAGGGCAGTATCGCAGCAAGTTTTGTTAGATAAAATTGTTGAAAATTAAAGAGAAAATGTAACATTATCGCGAAAAATACACGATAAATTATCTAGCTATCTCGTGGCAGAAATATGCCACCATAGTAGCACACTTTGCTTCTACTTTTCCTTGTGGTTGTTGTTTGTTTTAAATGCGTGGTTTTGTTTGAATGTGTTCTGTGAATGCTACACTTTCTGATCGACTTTAATACCTTTTCAAATTTGGAATTTATGATAATGTACTAATAGTATCATGATTGCATGTGTATATAAAGGATCTTACATGTGAGTCTGTTTAATATAGAATTAATTAAACGAGTTGGATAACAGTATATGATGAGAGGCAGTGCCGAGCATCATAACAGCTTTTTTCAACGAGCTTAAAAATATCAATATTAAAAAGGCAAGAATGTGAGATTCCATTTATCACTTAACTGCAGAAAAGACTCATAGGGAATATGTATTATCGTAGCGTAAGCGTTTATTTTTCCTCGCTGTATTGCACTAAGCATTTTAGCGAGCAGAACTCGGTTTAAAGTCTCATCCGAAGGACTGGTAAGGTAGGAAATACTTTTTATGAAATATTTCGATAATTAACCCAAATTCGGTCCTGGCTGGGATTGAACGCACGATCCCTGGGTTACTAAGCCGCGATGTATGTTGACTGTATTTACGATACCGAACAACGGAACTACCTCGTCGATTTCCGTAAACCTGAATGATAAACGTTTACGGATATCGATGAGGAAATTCCGATGAACACCGAGCTGAAAGGAAAATACCGAACGATGATTCGGCCTAGTCATTTGACTGGTGTAATATGATAAATATATCATGCATTTATTACACTCTCATGCCAGAAGTTATGTGATAAATGTGGATAATTTCTATTTTCTGAACCGCCTAGTTGCTTATCTGCAGGTTGAGTGTCTAGGTTCTGACATTTGATTGTATAAGTGGTACCTGTTGACACTCTGGTCAACATACTTGAGCGTGTCTAAGGGGTTGAACGATATTACAAATCACGTACAGTGATATCATTACAAATACTGATATGGATATTGGGAAATGCAAATATGAAGTCAATATACAATATAAATGACCACAAGTGATAACAGCTATGCCAATTTAAAAGATAGAATATGTTCTTTTTGCCTTTGTAAATGATTATCAGTATTATCTTTCGTAAAATTGGACACATATGGGTCAATCATTTTAACGGGTTATTGATCTAAATAGCGCAAATACTATTAATGGTGTCAACAACTTTCCTGGGGCTCCTATGACTGCTGTTTTTCGTTGAGTAATAGGATTAATGGGCATGTTTTAGCTGGCTTTGAAATCCATGAAGAGGTCTTTTTTTATTTGGTGATTGCTGCATTTATTTGCTAATCGTAAATGTATTATTATTGTATACTTTCATATTGTCCCGTTTAGTTTGCATTGAGCTAAGTATGCAATATTCTACGATATTGCACACATTGATATTGCACCGGAACTTTTTCTCGTTCTTGCTAAGAGCCGCGAAATAGAAATAAGGAACTACTTTCAAATAAAATAACGGAATCCTTCCTATAGTGTCAAAAAAAAATACGTGTTTTTTTTCAACCTTTTATGGCAGAAAATGATAAAATAATTGAAATGGTCACTCACCCACTGTTTTTAACGTTATCGAATGGTAAACAAACTTTAGAAAATCGCATGATGTTTTTAATGACGTCATCCGACGTCGACAAAATAATCAACCGCACAAAATGAAACTGAATGACAAGATAGGAATTCCATCAAAAGCTATAAAAATAACACAAATACAATGAAAAAGTAATAGTCATACAATTAACATTGATCGAAAACAATATGAAAGTATACAATAAAAAGGTTATTGAATTTGTATGGCTAAATATTACTTGGAACTCGTTGTTTTGGCGCAGGACGACTCGCAAGCTCGTCGTCCTTTGCCAAAACAACTCGTTCCAAGTAATATTTAGCCATACAAATTCAATAACCTATATTATTGCATACGCATTTACATTCAGTGCAACAGGAAAAGTCAATATTATACAATTATGGACTTTTCAGCTGTTATACATGATGTGATATGCACCAAAAAAATCATTATTGACCGAGGCGACAGCCGAGGTCAATAATGATTTTTTGGTACATATCAACATCATGTATAACAGCTGAAAAGTCCATAACTGTTTTATTATATAACCCTCAATTTACAATTATATAAAACAGGTCAATATCAAAAAAACAATTATATAAAACAGGTCAATATCAAAAAAACAGGTCAATATCAAAAAAACAGGTCAATATCGCTAGATATTTTTTCTAAAAAAATACTTTTTAGCCAATGAAAACGCGTCTATTTATAGGTTATATAATAATCGCCCATATTGACGTGTAGTAAAGTCATAATGGGCGTGTAATGTATACTCGTTCGTGATTGGTGCATTTTTCTGTTCATGTCAAAGAAAGTATGATGCAAACAAGGTTGATTTCACACAATGTAACGACAATATGTTTGTTTCAAATAAATGCTTTTGGTGACAATTAAATGTTTCAACATATATTATTGTTCTAATTTTAAAAACGCGTATGCAATCAAAAAAAGGTTATTATATTTATATTGGATGCACTCGTTCTTTCGCCCATAAATATTGCGCTCATAAAGTATATAATCAATTTCCCTAATCAAGTGATACATTATCCACTTTCAATTTTTTCGGTTATTATATTTTCCAAGATTGTTAATGTGTATACGCTTATATTACTGTTTTCTTACAACGTTATTGCCAAAGCTCTATTATTTGTTGTCAAACTCGTCCAACTAACATTTCAATAGCATTCATTTTAGTTATCGACTATCAAACCGAATTTAACTTATGTTGATATAAGTATTGACTATGTGTCTGTTATGCAATTGTCGAAACTAGTCAACATCTTTGTGTTGTTTTCTTTCAAGAAACTGGTGAAAGTAAGGACGTGAGCAAGCTGACAATTGCTCATGTAACTTTACATGGAAACGTATATTTTGAGTTTTCTTATGGTCAATATTTGTTTAATGTTCATTTGTATTGAAGCAATCCTTTTAACCAAAGCTGGTGAAAACTTGATAATGTTTACCGAAGATATCGTATAATAAAGAAAGTGACAACGGACGCCTGACTACGGATGTCGCGCTATCACCAATAGAGCTCTTATTGACTTTGGACCAATACAGAGATAAACATAAGCAATGGAGAGCGTAATATAACTACCGCCGGAACCCACTTTGTACTAGCAGCCAACAGGAAGAAAGTTGCTTTTTACGAACAATTGTTTATAGATTTTCAATATTAAAAAATAAATCAATAAATCAATCAATAAATAAATAATAAATAAATAAATAAATAAATAAATAAATCATGAATATATGTGATAAATACTGAAAAGGGGATCCGTAGGAAGCAACAAACACAAACAAGAGAGAAAAGTAGCAGCCTCGGCTTTATTGATCCTGTTCATGAGAGGTGGAACAACTCTTAGACACAGGCTTAAGCGGTATTCTTATTTATAGCCACACAGATTGGGCTTGATGATCCCAAAGGACCTGTAAGTAATAACACTGATTTGTAGTCAGGGCGACCTTATACAGCCGCCACACAGCACTAAACAAACCTTATTGTGAATGCCAATAATACTGAAAAGGGGATCCATTGAAGGCAACAAACTGAAATAAGAGAGAAAAGTAGCAGACTCGGTTTTACTGAGTCTCTTAGCTTGTATGCAATGAAGCACTGAATTATCAACAATTCCCCAGCACAGTCGAACTAAACTGGTACCCACTTCTAATAGACTGAATCACGAAATCTTACAGGGTTATCGGGATAATGCATATAGTATATGTAATGCTTTGATTCAATACACATCACTCTGTACAATACATACATTCATCAAAATACAAATAATGAAATCCCACAGGGATTTGTGTCTATTAAAACATTGTATTCCTGGGAGAATATACATACAGTAAATTAGTTTATCTTAGCAAATATCACCATGCAAAGAGACTGCTTCAGTGTTTGCGCATATCCATAATGAAGAAGAAAAAAAGAAAGAAAAAAAAGACAAAAATAAAGACAGAAAAAGACAAGCAAAACAATATATTTTGAAATTAATCGTTTATTAAGTACAACAAGCCATATTATAATACTGTAAGCCATATGTTGTTTATCTTACGCGTATGCCAAGAAGTTGTGTCGACTCATATATGTACATTTATAACTATATGTCGAGATAAACAGTGGTTACATACACCAATGTCAAACACTGATCTTTTTTTATAATTGGCCTTTTAAAACTCTCTTCGAAATATGTTTTACCAATTGAACCTGATCGGAAGCCTATAGTATATAGTGTAGGAAAGTCAATAAACTATATCGACCATAGCCAGTTTGCTAATCATAAATTGTAAACGGGTATCCAACAAATAGAACACGCATTTTTTTTACTTGTTTTGATTATCAGTCATGTGACTCTATGTTTGTATAGTAAATATGTTGCCTCATGGGCCAATCTGACCTAATGGCATTTAGAAAATAAAAACTTTAAAACTTTAAACTTGTCATACATTTTAATGAACACACTATATGCATACATAGAGGAAATAGGTTACAGCTGGGGAGAAGTAGAGCGGATGGCCCAGGACCGGAGACGTTGGAGAGCTGTTGTTGGCGGCCTATGCCCTGGTAGGGTGTAAAGGCCTAAGTAAGTAAGTAACTATATGTATACTCTATCGCAATTGGTTTGTGTTATGCCACGCGACAGTAAACATTGCATGACACATGCATATGATGTAGGAGTCAACGCATACTTTGGTAAAATATGGAGTGGCATTGTGGGGCGTGCGGGAAAGGACAAATTAGCTTGCACACCCTACATGAAATAGAATCATTTGATTATTACATTCAGTTATTATAATTATTTATGAAGGACTACAACGGGAAGTTATTTTTTAGGTCAAGCAGACGAGTAAAAATATATCAAATACACTGTTTATTTGTCTTGATATCCGGTTTACATTCCAAAAATATGTTCTTATTTTTTTTCCGGCAGTCGGATACAATCGAGATAATGCGATTGAACCACATATGTTATGATGCAAAATATCACGACGTACGTAGTCCAATCGCAATATCTCGATTATATCATATATCGAAAACAAAACCAGCAACATCATTTTGGAATGTAAACCGGATATCAAGACAATAACGAGTAGATCGATATTGCAGTTTGACATTCGATTTGGATATCGCACAAGATTGGCAACGGATCGTAGGAACAAATGTACTGTTGGATAGGAAATTCATTTTTGCACACGACAGTTTATCCATTGTTTGTATATGAGATTTTTGCATACGTCTGCTTGACATCAGAAACACAACAATAACGTTTCCCGTTACTGTCCTTCATAAATAATTATAGTAACAGAAAGTATTACTTTTCTGTAGTCCATCAGAATCCTCTCAGATTTCTCGGGTAGTCTCGGCCAGCTAGACCGTATCATGCATATGTCTTACTTGCAGATATCGGTCTGGGCATATTAGACCAATTAAAGCGCCCACTAGCGATTAGCATAATTTATTCGCGCGTTTTTTTCACGCGCATAAAGTCGATGTTTGCGTGAAGTCATGTTGTAAATAAACGTACAACGTCAATTGTTGATGCATCAGTTAAACTTTTTAACGTCACTTGCTGCTTCTCATAAGTTAAAAATAAGAAATTATTATTAAATTAACTTAAAAAGATGTATTTTGAAAGTCTCGTTGAACCTCTCAAAATCACTAAAATCGCCCAAAACAAGAGGGCGATTTTAAACGTCCTATTTTCCCCAGGCCCTGGTTCTGGATCCGTGAAGCATAGCGTAACGAAGAAATCAGAAGCGGGCCGGGTGACCGAGGCTAATTTCTCGGGGACCTCACCTACCCCAACCACCACCCCCTTCCTACGCACATGCCCTGTGCTTCATCTATGTCTATGATTTGTGGTTCATTAAGTAAAACAACGCATGTCGCAATTAAGCAAGTAGACTATGACTAATTTACTTAATCAAAATCATGATAATGCATACTGACATCGAACGTGTTGGATACTGTTAACATGCGTACAGTATCCATGGCAGGTTCAGATAAGGGGCGACACAACCTATGCAAATGGAGCAGGCACAAACAAAAATGCCGCAGTTGCTACACGTTAGGCAACTTTATATATTTATAATAAAAATAATAGTATAGATCAAACTGTGTTTGCATATTACTAACTGTTGATTAATATTGCACCACTAATATATTTAAACCTATTTAGAACAAGAACAAAAATATAAAAAAAAAACGTTTATCTAATTATATGCAAGCCGGCTTAAAGTAACAATGATACTGGATAAATAAATCGAGACGTGTTTTTTAATGCATGATACAAACTTCAAGATTGCCGTGTGTCCCTTTAAGGAAGGCTCGCATCCATTGCATATGACATAACACGTACATTTTTTATATTTTTAAGATTAAAGCGAACACGCTTCGCATGTGTCCCATTCATCTGGGTCTGTACGCAACGAAAATAAATGCATATACAATCCAATCAGCAGCATAACGTGTTTTATTTTAAAAAAAACATTGTGTTTGAATTTAAGTTTGCGGATATTTTTCAAACCTACATTTAGCGAAAACTTTACACAAAGAGAAGACATATATAAGCACTTTACTTTGATTTCGTTCTAATCGTTTAATGTACTATGTTTTAAACTTTTGAACTTATTTTTTAAACAACAATTAATCGGGAACTATTTTATTAGGATTTCTTATCGAAATCAAAGATAACAGTAATTGAAATATTTTAAATCCCATACCGCCATCAACAGCCAACGTTTACAACAGATGCATATCGTATCTAAACCTAGTGACTATTTATATAACTTATATATTTTGAAAACATTAACTCTTTAGAGACAATATAAACGCATTTAAGTGGCCATATTAAAACCAAAAACTGGAGCATAGAATTAATATTTACCAAGTCATAATTCATTTTACGCATATGCAATCTCGTGTATTTTAAGTACCCGTGAATAAATCTATACTTTAAAATCGGCACATATACATTATTTAATGACCTGAACATTTGGATAGAGTTTGGATTTATAGGTTATTAGATTTCTATTGGGAGTTATTTCGCGTATTAATATTGTGCGACTTCAGGAGCGTAGTATTTATGCGCGAAAGAACAAGTGCACTATAAATATAACAACCTTTTTATTGCATATTCATGTTTAAATTTGGGAACAATAAAATAGTTTGTAACATTTAATTTTCGCCAAAAACATATATTTGAAACAAATATATTGCCGTTAAATCGTGGAAATTTTCGCAATGAAATCAACATTGTTCACATCACGTGATACACTTTCTTTGAAATGAACAGACAATTGCACCATTGACAAAGTAGTATACATTACACACCCAATATGACTTGAGTACACATCAATATGAGCGAATAAGTGATGTTTCCTGTTACAATGAAAGTAAACGGAGCGTGTAACGCGTATGCAAAACAATACACACTTTGAAGTTTGTTTGCTGTTATCCGGCGTGTTAGTGCCGTTATATAAAATGATGTTCAGGACATTGTTCATACTCTGCTAGCTGTTGTAGTAATTAAAACGGACAAGTATTTGTTATGCGATTGAAAGACAATTATAATGTAATGCTAATGACCGTACTATTTATGTAGTTTGAACACAATGGCTGTCGATTGATTGACGTAACGCGAACCGTATTATGAAACAGATTGTATTGTCGTGCATTATTTTCGAATTTCAATTGTATTAGAACAGAGTAAGAACAAGGTTCATGGTGGTATATCGTTTATTATTTCACTATTGGCCATTCAATTGTTAGTACTTGTAAAACAATATAACCGCACTTCGAGCTCTTGAAATTACTGTTTTCAATTGAACTCCACAAACGTTAGTATACACGATAATTCGCCGTAAAAACATTAATAAATTGTATCAGACAAACTCTAAAATCGTTTGATTTTGGTTCATATCCTTCATATACTTAGAGATTTATTTGAAATGCAACAAATTTAAATAAAAAATGAATAACTAAAAGTGATATTTTTATAATTTGTAACGTTAGATAATCAAGAGGGTTAATTCCCTGTGTATCAAATAACCCAAAGTAATTTAAATGCACACACCATTAAGCTTGGCACCCAGCTGGAGTTTACAACTCATTTAAAGCATCTTTAATACTTGGTAAATAAATGATAAACCTCATAGTATTCAGTCCCTTTCAAATTAAAAATAAAATCAAAAAGAAGCAGAAAAAGAGCATTTTATCATACAAGACATGTTACAAATGGATTGTTTTTGTGTATACAGGAACACGGTAATGACAGTGATATTCATTGTAAACAGTTTTGATGTATACAGGAACACGGTAATGACAGCGTATATCCATTGTAAACAGTTTTGATGTATACAGGAACACGGTAATGACAGTGTATATCCATTGTAAACAGTTTTGATGTATACAGGAACACGGTAATGACAGTGTATATCCATTGTAAACAGTTTTGATGTATACAGGAACACGGTAATGACAGTGTATATCCATCGTATACAGGAACACGGTAATGACAGTGTATATCCATCGTATACAGGAACACGGTAATGACAGTGTATATCCATTGTAAACAGGCTGGTCTGTCATATTAATTGATTTTTAAAATAATTTTAAATTTAAGAAAGAGGACATGTTTTATATCTTATTTGTACATAGTTGTTTACCAGCAGAAAACATATTCCACTTTTTAATGCGATAACGGGTTAAGCTAGTAACAAAACAACAAACAATAATAATGAAAGAAAACAAAACATCATCAACAACAACAACAGCACAAAAAGGTACCTATAGTTTATACATCTTTATATATATCGTTGCAGAAAAAGAAATAGAAAACTGCTTCAGATTATTAAATGCAGGTCAGAAATATCTTCATCAAACAGCTAATTTCTAAAGTATGTATGTTTATTTTAAACATCCTTTTCATATTAAGGTGAGGAAAATGCATATAATTTCACGAATAGCAGCTTTCTTACAACGAGTTTTCATTTACAAATTTACATTTACATTTACGATTGTACTCTCTCTCTCTCTCTCTCTCTCTCTCTACTATTAACAAATAAAAAAATTAAATACTCACCATATTTTTCACTTTATCTAAAGAAATCCCTTGATCAATTTAATTTTAACTCTTCTGAATATTAACTGGATGTGCTTCACCCCTTACGTCTTATGGGATATAACGTAAGATAACGAAATGTCGCTGTCTATAAATCTCTTCAACTTTTGTCAGGTTAATTACCATTGTGACCGAACACGACCACTCTTCCGTTATCTGTGTGTACAGACAAACAGTCGTTCTCATATAAAATGAAAACGAAATCCAGTTTGTGGGGCATCGAATGTGTCTACAAGACATGCGATAGACTAAAACTAATGCAATTTGTTATTTGGTTTTATACCATCGTTCTTTTTTCCATAAAATGTATACAATTAGGCTTACCTTAAAAAAGTGTGTTTGGCGCGGTGCTCCGAGCCTAAAAGATTTAAATGGGTATGTAGGTAAGACCGTTTTTTTTCATAGTCCCTTGAAAGTGGTGAAAGCGTTTTACAAAACATAGTGTCTTATCTGCTATACATATGATCTGTTTTAATGTATCTCATGAATGTATGTTTCAGTTTAGATTGATTTATAAATTTATAATGAAAAATAAAATTAACAATATATATATACCCGATATTGGTGTGATACGAAACAATGTAAACAAAAAAGAAAGAAAGAAAAAAATATTCCCCCAATGCTCAAAACAAAAGTTGGGTAGCTGTCTTTTTAGTGAGTAGGACGGAGCACAGTAAACCAACACCATTTTAAGGATAGCCTTATCATACTGATAAGGGAGATCCTTCTGAAGCAGCAAACACAACCAAGAGAATAAAATAGTAGCAGACTCGGTTTTATTGAGTCTGTTGAGGTAATATGAGAAGCAACACTTCTCACTCGTATTCCAATTACTGTGCATTTCAGGGAGCATGGACGTCGAATATGAATCAATTTTTTTTTATTACTTGCTATATGTTTTCATACCTGATATGGGTAGATAGAATAAAAATACACGCTCCTGGATCTGTTTACAATCTTGCCATAGCTATCCGTTATGCTTCACAAAGCCTAAAATTCATTTTGACCCCGCTTGTTTACATTATAATTATAAAACAACATGGCGGCGTTATTTTTAGAAACTGTCGTCTGCGCATGTCTGTTTCTAGGTTTCTGATGGACCAAGTAAAACATAGGCTATGCATGGTGGTGTTGTTATTCAATATTCAGCACCTCCAGCAATTGAACACACTTTACTTTTATTTTGGAATGAAAACCATTATATCTAGCAAATAAAAGCTAGGTAAATAGTATACTGCATTTACATTTTGTTATTTACACCACTATTGGTCAAATTACTTTTAAGTCACCCAACCCTAAAAAAATGGAATGTTCCGCCGTCACCATTTTTGTTTTCGGCTGTCAATAAAATTACATGTAAACATGGGGGTGGGGATGGAGGTGGGGTGGTGGCTGGGTGGTCGTGGGGGTTGTTGGGGGGGGGGGGGCGGATGGCTACGACAATATTGCAAACATATCAACTCAAGAACACCTACCACTACAAACTTGAAACTTGGTGGAATGATTGTGTCATGGTCTAGTTGTGCACCTACCTTTTGGGTAGATTCGTATAAGAAATGTGGATGCTATGGTAACAAAACTTGTAAAAGCATACTAAAATTGCTTGTCTTCGCGATAACTCAAGAACAAATGGCACTACAAACTCCAAACTTGGAAGTAATGTTTGTGGCATGGCCTAGTTTTGCACCTCAACTTTTGGGTAGATTCGCATAAGAAATGTGGTTGCTATGGTAACAAAACTTGTAAAAAATACTAAAAATTGCTTGTGTTCGCGATTACTCAAGAACATCTATACTACAAACTTCAAACTTAGCAGGAATGTTTGTGTCATGGTCTAGTTGTGTACCTCCCCTTTTGGGGAGATTTTCCTAAGAAATGTGGTTGCTATGGTAACAAAACTTGTAACAAATTACAAAAAAATGCTTTTCTTCGCGATAACTCAAGAACAGGTGGCACTAAAAAACTCCAAACTTGGCAGCTAATAATGTAATTATTTTACGCCTAAATTACTTCCATGTTTTATCTCTGGAACTTGGTAGCACTAATTCGTATACTCCAGTTCAATCTACTGAGGATGATGTTGTTTCCACCCATATCACTCGGTGCAATACTTTCAAGGCCGGAGTAGACGCAAAGCAGAACAAACTGACAACTTTGTACTGGATTCCTAAATTACATAAAAATCCGTATAAGGTCCGCTTTATTTCGAATTATAGTGCCTGCACCACCACAAACATCTCCAAACGTTTAACTTCTTGACTTACTACCGTTAAGATCACGTTAAACAATATTGTGAAAAATTATGAAAACTCTTTTATTAATTTGTTTCGGTCTATTAAAAATTCAGGAGACGTTCTTGATAAAATTTGCAATTTGCAATAAACGTCAAGTTTCATCTCTAAGCACTTACGACCACTACAATATATACAGCCTTATCACATCACCTTATCAAAGACAAGCTTATTGCTCTTATTCAAAAAACATTCTCTAGGGAAAATACTACATGTTTGGACTGTAATAATATTAAAGCGTTTTTACTAACGCAAGTTTAGACAATTACACTATGTGGACTTGCCAAGAAGTTTGTGAAGCACTCATCTTTCTATTAGATGATATTTTCGTCAGGTATGGAACGACAGTGTATAGACAATGTGTTGGTATCCCTATGGGTACGAACTGTGCACCCCTTATCGCAAATTTGTTTTTATATTGCTATGAACGAGATTTCATGTAGAGCCTTTCACCAGATACCCAGGCAGATGTTATTGAAGCCTTTAATGACACCTCTCGGTAAATGGATGACATATTGCACATTGACAACCTTTTCTGTTCTACTATGGTTAATAATATATACCCTAAAGAACTTCAACTTAACAGAGCTAATATTTCCGACACTAACGCTTTTTTTTCGATTTACATCTCTCCATTGAAAATGGTGAAATAATTAGCAAAATATATGACAAAAGAGATTTTGATATTGTTAATTATCCCCATTAGATGGGGATGTTCCCCGAGCAACTTCTTATGGGGTCTATGTATCTCAAAGTATTCGTTTTTCTATAGCTTGTACTCGAGTTGATAATTTTAATATTCGTAATCTTTGTATTGCTAAAAAGCTACTCCATCAGGGCTACCGTTACCATAAACTTCGTAAAACTTTTGCACAATTTTATTATCATAACCCTGATCTTCTTTCCATTTAAGAACTCTTCTGCGACAAGGACTATCACAACCTGACTTCTATGGTGACGTGATTCACAAACTTCTTAAGATCCTTGGTCATGATCACTTTCATACTATCTTTGTTAAACTTGTTAAAAGGTTTATCAAAAGAGGTTATGATCCTATCATTTTGCAACGCACTGCATGCCTGATGGTTAACCCATTTACAGTTCGCCACTATGCTTTTCTCTTTAATTGTGCGATGACCGGAAGCCCTAAAGCCCACATTTGATGTTTGTCTGCAATCTTGTCTTGTCGTGCCCTCAATGGTCTGTTTTCTCGTTGCTCTGGCTTCTGCCAAGTCAATGAGTACCTTCTTTGTGACTTTCTATGCTATTGTGTTGTTCTTTTGTATTTATATATACACGAGCATCTTTATGTTTTACTTATATTGCCTATTAAGTCTGCCTTGTTGGTTAGCGAATAGTTCGTGGCGGGGATGTCGCGCCTAACAAAATGAACATGCCAGGCTATCCACCATTTACATCAAGATAAAATATGGAGAATGGTCCTAGAACCTTCTAACCTGCAGAACTGCAGAGTTGCTGCAAATTCTATAGTAGACACCCCATTTACGATGGAGTCACGTTTCCAGGTTTGCATACGCGGTGTCCTGATGAAGACCTTGAATGAGCATGATAAAAAATGATAAAATGAACATGAAGGGGGATCCTTCCCCTCTGACTGCAGTGGTTGTATTCACACGGGGACCTTATCGATGTTGTTATTGCTTTTAAAAGTCGGTATCAACTCAAAAACACGTATTAAAAAAAAAAAAAAAAAAGACAACAAACAAAAAGAAAAAAAAAAGGTTGTCGATGTTGTAATTGCTTTTTTGGTTGAATGTTTTGTGAAAGCTACATTTTAAGTTCGACTTTTATACCGACTTTTATACCATACCGACTTTTATACGACTTTTATACCATACCGACTTTTATACCGACTTTATACATACCGACTTTTATACCGACTTTTATACATACCGACTTTTATACCGACTTTTATACATACCGACTTTTATACATACCGACTTTTATACCGACTTTTATACATACCGACTTTTCTTTATTAGAAAAAAATCATAGTTTGCTGAGCTCTATGCACCTATTCTACCAGTGTAACTTCACGTTGCTTTTTAATGGAAGAAGGAGAAGAAATAAAATGGAGGACCTGACACGAGTGATACAATTTCAATAGAAAATATTAAACCTTAACCCGCTAAGCACAACTATAATAGCCTTTGCGTCAATTGTAAACCCAGATCACCCTGCGAATAAGTAACTCGCAGTCTGATCAGGGTTTACAATGTCCGGCTACTGATCAGTCATTTGCCCCCAAACACGCCTTTGTCACGTAAATGAAATGGTCTTAATTCAAAGAAAGAACAGTTCATTATATATATGTAGCAGATTAAGGGTTAATAAATGTGCATTGCATCTATGTTTTATTGGTACTTCACCTTGGGATGCTGTATAATTGCGTACCCTAACCCTAACCCTAACCAGGGGTTAGGGTTTTCATTCCCTTTAATTTTTAATAATTCGACATGACATTGAAGCTAAAGGGAGAAAGCAGCATACATGTGAACTATACAACTTTAGTTCTGTGGAACTACAATAAGGTCTAGTGGGTCATTCATTACAAAATAAACCTAAACTCTGAAACATGTGTATTTATTTCGAACGAAAGAGTTTTGCCTCATTTAGAGCATAATTATTTAAAAGGACCGTTTGTCAGCTGCCATGGTATAATATATTGCACTCACTTTAAAAGAAATACAGCGACACAGCCAAGCAATCTTTATTATTGACAGTTCTGAAAGACGTGGCCAAGGGTGAAATAATTCTCAAAATCGGATGATAAACAAATGTTCTATTGAAACGGATATGTAAGTCGCCATTTTGAAAACTATGACATCACAGTTCTTAATTACCATATATGGAATATTTATAAATATTTTACATTACGTGGTCCCGCCTTAATTCCATTAAGCGATGGGAAAGCTTATAGTAGCAGGACTTTATAAGGGATATCTCGACGATAAAAAAATGGTTTACTGGAAAAAATTGCGATAACCTGTTTAAAATTAACTATTAAATATTTTAATTGTACACTGTGCAAATATTTTAAGCCGAAATTAAGGGTTTATTTCACATTACGTGGTCCGAGTATTAACTTCCATACCCCATCCAACCCCTTCTCCAAGAAGAGGAAACATGGTTGTCAGGGGTATGAAATAAAACTCTAATTTCGGCTTAAAAAGTTTGCATATTGTAAAATTTTTAGTCGTTAATTTTAAACAGCTTATCACATTTTATTCAGTAATCATTTTTTTAAACATGTTTTATTGTCGAAATATTCCTTATAAAATCCTGCTAATATAAGCTTGTCCATCGCTTAATGGAATTAAGGTGGGACCAAGTAATGATACCCCAGCCAACCCCATTTTTGCTTTTTGGAGAAGGGGTTGGCTGGGGTATGAAAGTTAATACTCGGACCACGTAATGATTAACTGATTTATAGAAGGAAAATCACAGCAAAGGTATGGAAAATAAGTTTACTCAAGTGTATACTCAAGTGTTATAATACATTATATGGCAAGTTAAGGATTTTGCATTCATTTGTAGCCATTTTCTTTGCTTTAAATGATATTTATAAATATGACATATATGGTAATTTAAATCTATGACGTCATAGTTCTCAAAATGACCGCTTACAACAACCATCAAATGGTCATATCTTCTTTGTTTATTACCCGATTTTGATCATTCTTACACCTTTTTCTAAGTGTTTCAGAACTCTCAATTATAACGATGGGTGTGCTGCTTTATTCGCTTTAATTTCACAATCACACGACGTATTCGTGATCGTACAAACGAACACGTACATACGTTCATTAATACAAGATACAATTATTTTAATAAATTAATTCAATTGTTCTTCGTTTTTATCAGTTTTAGCAAATGAAACGTGTCCATCTGTTAATGCTTGCTCGTTGTTTTATTCAGATTGATTAAATCCATGATCAGGACTAATTTCGCCGTGAAAAAGGGTAGAGATGTTGCGAATGTGATAATAACATTAACATGATAAAATGTTTTAAAAGGACTGGAGGTGATCTCAAACATTGGTTGGTTTCAATCAAGATAACATTAAAACTGTCATATATGCTTCATGTTCATATAAAATGTTCTTTTCTATCATCCAGACACATTCAAGCTGATTGCGAGCGCAAAGAGCGTACGTCCTTATTAAATATACAACAAACTTCGTTTTTTTGTAGTTTCTAAAAACATAATATAATCTATATTACAAAATGATGTTTAAAATTTATTTTTTAGCATTAATCGTGATCCTCTTACTTGTTTGGGGGCAATTTTATTACACAACATTACGTGACGCTGTCGTGACGTAGGGGGTGATTCCCATAACAAACTGAAGTTGACCAATCAGCGGATGATGACAGTTTTTTGGTCAGACCTCGTTTTGTCACAAATATTTTAAAGAAGCTTAGATACTCCAGACCGTCGGATGGACTTCTTTACGAGAAGACTCGCGAGAGGTCTGGATACTCGAGACTAATAAAATGTGAAAATGCTTTAAATTAAGCCGCATAATAGCGTCGGTTTAATTAAATAATATAAGAAATGTTTGTTCTGGAAAATTCAAAATCTCGACTGGATTTTGTTGCTTTTTCATACATATTAATATAAACGTGTTGCACACGTATTTCAAATAAAATGTACTTCTGTCGCAAAACAAGAAATTGTTAGAGACCTAACGATCCTACGATTTGTTATTATTGATTTTTACTTAAAAACCTAATTTCACAATCTAACTACTTTATAAAAAATACTCATGGGCCTAATTTAGTGTATATGCACATATAATATGAAACTGAAACACATTATGATGGTTTTATTCGGATTTGAATTGACACCCATAATGCTTCCAGATTACGTCCAGTCCCTTTAACACACTTAATTCAAAACAACGAACAGATTAACACTGATACAAGATTCATTGAATGATTTGTATTTTGAACTTTTCCATATTTTCAGTTAGGACAAACTTTACATCTATAGCATAGCTGCCAAGATATGCGCACTCACTAAAGCGGGTTTAATATATTCATTAGATAGTTGAAAAAAAGACGTTTATCATCGATCACTTCAAAACATTAACCTAAACTGCATGAATGAATACAGTAACCTAAATATGTCATCTTAAGTTGGGGTTTAAACGGAAATAACCTAATGCATATACACTCAAGTGATATAAAAACGCAACACGGGAATTTCCGCTATATATTGTATGTACCATATGCTGCTTTTAATCGAATGGTACATGGCTACGTAAGACCTTTCCTTTTGGAAAAAATACTAAAACAACAAATAATACAGCAAATAGTATTCCTTCAATGTTTGATTATTCACAGAGTACGCGTTTGCCTCAATCATGTGAGCAAACTTAGGATGCAACATTTTGCAAACTATTTACGTTAAATACAGTACTGAACTAGCTCAATTTTTCAAAGAGCTACCTCAACATTTATGAAGTTCTTGTTACAAAGTGTAGTGTGATTAAAACGTCTACAACATCACAGTTGTGTTCTTTCTCTAGTTAACTGCAACTTTCTTTTTAAAAAACATCTTGGGATTTCTTTGGAATATTATGTGCAATTAAGTGTGCAGCAGTATATACAATATATAGCGGAAATTCCCGTGTTGCGTTTTCATATCACTTGAGTGTACATGACAATTTTGTTTTTGTGAACTAAGAGATAACCATGCTAGGATTTTCAATCCGGGACAGTATGTGAGGGGTTTTACGGTCTGAAATTTTGTTTTACGGCGACGCGGTAAACGTAATTTCAGACCGTAAAACCAACCACATATCGTCACAGATTGAAATCTTAGCATGGTTATCTCAATTCTAATGCTTTACCATTTAAATGCCAGAAATATAAAGTAAAATCATATATACACACTTGTTTCTCTATGAAAACTCAAATTCATCGGCAACGACATTTTGTTGACGTCATCCAATGACGTCGCTTGTTGCAAGGTTATTTACGGTCGCATATTTTAGACGTTAACCAATGGAGAAACGTGTTACATAATAGTTGCATTAGAATTTATGTTTACTTACAGATATCCCGCATTGCTTTCTACCCGTGAATAGGAAGATGTTTTGCAAGCGTAATTTTCTTTATAGATTCAATAAAACTATCACATTGACAACATGGTTATATAAGTTTATCTTCAATCGAGAACAATGTCACATGGAGGTATTATCGTATTTTATTTGCAACGAGATAAGTTATAAATAAATAGAGTCCGGTCTCAGTGAGTTGGTTTATTTAAACACCGAGATAGGCGTAGCCCTTCGAGGTTTCTAAATAACCAACGAGCTGAGACAGACTCTATCTGCCAATATAGTATGGTGTACTTAGTGACCCTGTCCGTACTCTATTTCCATTATTGGAAGTTAGAGTATAGTAAAGCGCCGACCCTTTGTTTATCCTGAATTAAACGAGTTAATGCTTTGAATTCATCAAAGGCAAATTCATCGATCACACTACTTTCTTAAATTGTAACTAATGTTTTAAAACAATGAAGGAACCTATACGGTAGACCAGGCGTCGCTCGAGATAGCTGTACTGAAATTAAATGTGTGTTCAGTACACGCATGCAGTTACGTGTGTTCAGTTCACGCATGCAGTTACGTGTGTTCAGTTCACGCATGCAGTTACGTGTGTTCAGTTCACGCATGCAGTTACGTGTGTTCAGTTCACGCATGCAGTTACGTGTGTTCAGTAAACACATGCAGTTCAATGTATTCAGTACACGCATGAAGTTACTAGTGTTCATTACACACATGCAGTTATGTGTGTTCAGTGCACACATGTAGTCACGCGTGTTCAGTACACACAAGCAGTTATGTGTGTTCAGTACACACATGTTGTTACACGTGTTCTGTACACACATGCAGTTATGTGTGTTCCGTACACACATGTAGTCACGCGTGTTCAGTACACACAAGCATCTATGTGTGTTTAGTACACATATGTAGTTACACGTGTTCAGTAAAGCACACAAATACAGTTACGTGTGTTCAGTAAACATATGCAGTTACGTGTGTTCAATACACATGCAATTATGTGTGTTCAGTAAACACATGTGATTACGCTTGTTCAGTACACACATGAAATACATGTGTGTTCAGTGTGCACATGTACAAATGTAGTTACGCGTGTTCAGTACACACATGTAGTTACGTGAGTTCAGTACACAAACGCAGTTACGTGTCTTCAGTACTCACATGCAGTTACGCGTGTTAAGTATACACATGTAGTTACGTGAGTTCAGTACACAAATGCAGTTACGTGTCTTCAGTACTCACATGGAGTTACGTGTGTTCAGTATACACATGTAGTAACGTGTGTTCAGTACACACATGTATATACGCGTGCTCAGTACGCACATGTAGTTAAGCGTGTTCAGTACACAAATGTAGTTGCGTGTATTCAGTACACATATGTAGTTACGTGTGTTCAGTACACAAAATGTAGTTACGCGTATTCAGAATACACATGCCGTTACGGGATTTCAGTTCACACATGCAGTTATGAGTGTTTATTACAAAATATACTAATTTAAAAACATGCCAAATAGATAGGTGGTTCATAGCTTGTTTTACAGAGAATATACATACATGTAGGGACGCATATGTAGCATGAAGTCTTAACTATTGCGAAGATTTAGCTGCAGACAAGAATCACACATAAAAACACATATACAAACTGACGAACTACATATAATACCCATTTTAGCAAAAATACACAATGGTGTACAAACCGAAAGGAATCCAACACAACTCGCGCATAAAAGCACGCACAAAACAGTACACAAATTTCACAAATAACCTGTAAGAAATTCAACGCCTAGAAACAAGACGTAATTTTACCAAAATTCCAGGCGTCAAATAGTTGGTGACCATTTAAATTACATAGAAAAATAAGGCGTCAGCTAGACGGAAACAAGACGGAAAGTAGCAGGAATTTGAGGCAGACCTAAAACGAAAATGACGGGCGTCGCTTAATAAAATGACGGGCGTAAACTAGACGGAAATTTGCAGGAATTTCAGACGTAATATGCAAATGAGGTTATCGAAAGAGAACATCGTAAACTTTGTGTACTACCAACAATTTATTAATAAATGAATAAACCCATATCAATTAGGTCACTAAATCATATAAAACAATACACTTTCATGTTTATATCCAGTCGGGTTCTAATATGAGCTTAAATTATAAATAGTAGTACAGTTTAGGTCTGTATGTATAAGAACATTGTGAAAATTATTATTATCTCAGACAGTGCATTGTTGTAAAATTATTCCTTTGTGTTAGGTTTCACTTATAACTAACCTTATAATTAAAACTGTTTTCTACATTGTCCACATATACACATACAATCCACACACAATTTGGGTGGGTAACACAGAATTAATAAGTTAAAATGAACCTTGTTTAAGCCTAAGTGTTTCATGCCAATATGTTTTCCCACAAAATTTCAAACTGAGTTTTCTCCCAGAATGCAATTTAAAATCCATTTCCTCAAATAATCAGTTAAAAAATACGCCTATGTATAATGTTAAAGTCCAAAAAGACGCACGTCATCTAAGTTACGTCTCTTGCCAGGCGTCATTTTCACATTACGCCTCTATCAAGAGACGTCAAAGTCATATTATTCCGCCTCCTGCTCGTTGACGCTTGGAAAAAGAGCATTACGCCTAAAAACAGTTGGAATCCGTCTACTTAACGCCTGGTTTCCGTCTGTTTTTTTCGTACAGGAATTCAAACAAACCGACAAGAACTTCATACAAAATACACACACAAAAACTACATGCAAAACGGACACACATAAACCGCAAAATAATTGCGTACAAAACACTCAAGCAAACGGCACATTTTTAAGAACTACAAACACAATATACAAGCACATAAACCCCAAAATAATTACACACAGAACACACATAAAAACAACACAAACTCGACTGTCATATATATAACAACAATAGCTTATGTAACAAGCTTGTTTTTAACATATGAAAACACACACTAATTATTAACGAAACTCTAGAAAGCATATTTGTCATGGTGTTACTTGTGTCATTTATTCAACTGTGTACGTATGTTGGTGAATATTATCATACTAAGGAATACCTTTTATTACCAAATTTGCATTATTTTTTTCCAAGTTGTTAAATGTCTAAAACATTCGCATGCATGCAAGTCAATTGCTATATCGAGTTTTAGTTTAAATATGCGGAGTCATGCAATTAAAACATAAAATAATTCAACATCATACCGAGAAAGTAGCAATTTTGACTTCATCACCATACATTATGTAAGCTATACAACTACACATCATTGATTTCATAGACGAAGTCATTCTATTATTCAATTGTACTGCTATGAAAACGAAAACTATAATTCCCAGGCCTTACCAATAACCCTGTAAAACGAGAAAAAAACAAATTGCACGTTCTAGACAACATTTCTACCTGGAGAAGATTTGTTCTGAGTGGGGCATTATACGATTTATAACATTGTCGTTATCTACTACTGATTTCAATGGATATTTTAGAATTAAAATTCTGCCAAGGATTTCCTGTCGTTCGAAATCAAGATCTAGGTCATATAACAGCTATAAACAGAGCACAATGTGAGTCGAAAGTAGATGATAAGCACATTTACCGTGTATATGTTCATAATTTTAATACTATTTATCGCTGAAAATAAGCTATATGCTGTAGTATTAAAACGACCTTGTGCTAGCTAGCATAATATTGCTCCGTAGCTGTTGTATTCAAATGACCTTGTGCGAGATAATATTGCTCCGTAGCTGTTGTATTCAAATGACCTTTTGCGAGATAATATTGCTCCGTAGCTGTTGTATTCAAATGACCTTGTGCGAGACAATATTGCTCCGTAGCTGTTGTATTCAAATGACCTTGTGCGAGATAATATTGCTCCGTAGCTGTTGTATTCAAAGGACCTTGTGCGAGATAATATTGCTCCGTAGCTGTTGTATTCAAATGACCTTGTGCGAGATAATATTGCTCCGTAGCTGTTGTATTCAAATGCCCGTGTGCGAGATAATATTGCTCCATAGATGTTGTATTCAAATGACCTTGTGCGAGATAATATTGCTCCGTAGCTGTTGTATTTAAATGTCCTTGTGCGAGATAATATTGCTCCGTAGCTGTTGTATTCAAATGCCCGTGTGCGAGATAATATTGCTCCATAGATGTTGTATTCAAATGACCTTGTGCGAGATAATATTGCTCCGTAGCTGTTGTATTCAAATTACCTTGTGCGAGATAATATTGCTACATAGATGTTGTATTCAAATGACCTTGTGCGAGATAATATTGCTCCGTAGCTGTTGTATTCAAATGACCTTGTGCGAGATAATATTGCTCCGTAGCTGTTGTATTCAAATGACCTTGTGCGAGATAATATTGCTCCGTAGCTGTTGTATTCAAATGACCTTGTGCGAAATAATATTGCTCCGTAGCTGTTGTATTCAAATGACCTTGTGCGAGATAATATTGCTCCGTAGCTGTTGTATTCAAATGACCTTGTGCGAGATAATATTGCTACGTAGCTGTTGTATTTAAATGACCTTGTGCGAGATAATATTGCTCCGTAGCTGTTGTATTCAAATGACCTTGTGCGAGATAATATTGATCCGTAGCTGTTGTATTCAAAGGACCTTGTGCGAGATAATAGTGCTCCGTAGCTGTTGTATTTAAATGTCCTTGTGCGAGATAATATTGCTCTATAGTTCATTTTCGATTTTATATGCACACATTTGAAATTTGTGTAAAGTGTAATTCGGTTTAACCTGTTGCAATACGCCATATAAGCATTCGTTTATATTCAAGTCCATTCGCCGATTCATAAAATGGAACCTTCTACTTTAATGTGATTTCTGGTGTTCAACAATATCCAAGACACCCTTCTTAATGTGCATCTCTAGTTGTGTTGCTTTTGTGTAATGTTAAACTGATAGTTGATGTTTTAAATGTGATTATGCCTGTTGTTGATAACATTTCATAAACATCTTTTGGAAAAAGTTTTGTCTCCTACACATTTGGGCGTTAATTTTCACTCGCACAGCTTCTCTTTGTCTTTAAATAAACAAGGTCTTCGACAGTTGAGATCACTCTTAAAGAAAGCTATATTTGCTCGGCATAGGTCAATTGGGTTCGAGGCCTTCCTCATTAAACGTACATAGTTCCAAAACACAATTTGCAATACGTAATAAATGACCCTTGAGCAAATATAATCATGCAACATACAGGTACTAACAAATATTCATGTTTAATGGCAACAACACTGATACGGAATATACATTATGCAACAATCAATTAAATCGTACATGATTACCGCTTCCACTCTTGTACTTCTGTTTGACATTCAACTCCCGCCCTTTTGCCACTGACCATTTTAAATGTGTGATGTCATATACCTTGCCTTTCATTTATCTTTGTAATTATTGTTTGTTTTTATGGGTGTTTTAGTTGACTGTGGTCTTGAATGCTACATTTCCTGTTTGTTTTTATGGTGTTTTAGTTGACTGTGGTCTTGAATGCTACATTTCCTGTTTGTTTTTATGGGTGTTTTAGTTGACTGTGGTCTTGAATGCTACATTTCCTGTTTGTTTTTATGGGTGTTTTAGTTGACTGTGGTCTTGAATGCTACATTTCCTGTTTGTTTTTATGGATGTTTTAGTTGACTGTGGTCTTGAATGCTACATGTCCTGTTTGTTTTTATGGGTGTTTTAGTTGACTGTGGTCTTGAATGCTACATTTCCTGTTTGTTTTTATGGGTGTTTTAGTTGACTGTGGTCTTGAATGCTACATTTCCTGTTTGTTTTTATGGATGTTTTAGTTGACTGTGGTCTTGAATGCTACATGTCCTGTTTGTTTTTATGGGTGTTTTAGTTGACTGTGGTCTTGAATGCTACATTTCCTGTTTGATTTTTATATCTACTTTTATATTACACATGATAATAACATTCTTATATTGTTTAGCTACTGTCTTTATAAGGATAGACTTATATTGCCTATTAATGCTGCTTTATAAGGATAGACTTATATTGCCTATTAATGCTGCTTTTTAAGGATAGACTTATATTGCCTATTAATGCTGCTTTGTTAGTTATAGAATAGTTCATGGCGGGGATTTCTTTGTTTGCACTGTCCCGTTTTATTGGATTGACAGTAGGGTGTGTGAGGTTTGGTGCACCCTAGAACCTGGTTAAACCCCCAGCGGCCTTATTTGCCACTGACCGTTCCAAGGCGGTAGCCCTATTGTCAACCCTTTTGTGTTTGTGATGTCTTATTTGACCTTTCATTCATCTTTAAGTTTGTTCTTTGTTTCTGTATGTGTTTGTGATTGACTGTCGTCCTTGAATGCTGCTTTTCCTGTTCGATTTTTATATCTATATTTATATATATTTTATATGAAACAAATGTGGAACATATACAATTCACATTTACATATTCGTCTACGTAAACCTGTTTTATAGTACGGTAATAAATCAAAATTTACTACCGTTCTCAATCAGATCGAGACTGCAATATATTTTGTATTTATTGCGTTCAGCGATTTATAAATGTCTCATTTTATAATCTTGTTATATATCACAGTAGCATAAGCTGTGCAGTGTGGCGGTGGTAAAACGTCTCCCGGAGCTTGTAGTCAGAACTGTTATTCATTCCGATATTTGGAGATCGCTGAGCCCGATATTTATATACAGATATCGATGGTACATTCTAAAAACGTTTTCTTTCCTAACTTTAATTTCGAATAGGCGGTTCCACTACTCCAGCCTTTAAAAGTATTATTTAATAACCTTTATCAAATGTTGTCTGCTTTTTAATTTAGTATTTTTGGCTGTTACATGTGATACACAGGTTTCTTAACCTCAGCTCCCAACTAAATTCCATTTTGTTTATTTAGCCCAATGTTTTCCCGTTTCGGGCAAAGCGTTTTGTGTTAGAAGCTGGGACCATACGCGGCTGGCCATGGAATGATAGGCAAATACCTTATTGAAGGTTTATTTTCAAAGTCATATGTATGCCATCTTAGGGATTGCTCACATTTTCGTACTGTTAACATTTTAAATATTGAGTTCTGCCCAACACGGGGCTAGATGGTGTGAACCTTAAGCCAGCAGTTTTCACTACCGTTCATGAACAGTCTCAATCCAACCGAGACTGCAGTATGTTTTGTATTTATCGTTTTCGGCGATTTCCAAATTTCTCATTGCATACTCTTTTTATAGTGGGTATAACTAGTACCGTCCAATGTATATTTGCCTATTGGAGTTATCTGCCATTTGATGTAGATTATGGTATAATGCCGAACTACGAAGTCTGGATGAAGCTGTCTGATAAGAAATAAAACATTACCAGCTGTATTGTGCGAAATTAAAACCTGGTGTTTGGGAATTGAAACACATTGAAACCTCGGGCCTGCGGCCCTTGGAATCGATGATCTTCAAGTTCGGCCCACCATTGATCCGGGGCAATATAACTCGCCGCAAATAGTTTATGGATAGAAAAATCGAACAGGAAAAGTAGCATTCAAGTACGACAGTCAACCACAAGCACACAGAGAAACAAAGAACAACTTTAAAGATGAACAAAATTCTAAATTAGACATCACAAACACAACAGGGTTGACAATAGGGCTACCGCCTTGTAACAGTCAGTGGCAAAATATGCCGCTTGGGGTTTAGGTCTTAATTAAAACGCAAAGTTACAGTCATGCACACCTAGCCGCACTGAATCATTCCAATACTTAAAGCAATGTCAGCGTTCATTCAACAAATTGCCATGACAAAATAACATCATGAAACATATGAAGATGTTAAGGGTTCAATCAAACCGAGACTGCAATATTTCATATGTGTCGTGCTCGGCCGTTTCCAAAGGTCCATTATCATACTCTTTTTTATAGCACAGTGGCGTTGCTTGTGCAGTGTGGCGGCAGTAAAACGTCTCCCCGCGCTTGCAATCAGTACTGTTATTCATTCGATATTTGGAGATCGCTGAGCCCGATACTTATATTTAGTGATCGGTGGTACATTTTCAATTTCTTTTGGTTTCTTACTTAATGTTCGATTCGGTGGTTCCACTACTCCGGCCGATAAAAGGCTCTGGGTATTGTTTAACCACTCATAGGATATGTTGTCTACCTTTTAATTTAGTCTTTTGGCTGTTACTTGTGATACGCAGGCTTCATAACCGCTGCTCCCAACTAAATTCCTTTTTGTTTATTTCGCTCTTCGGGGCATACACTTTTATTAGATCCTGGGACCATACGCCGCTGGATGAAATAAAGATACAAATATTGCTATATCCACCGCCATATGCTTGCCATCTTCGGGATGGTTAAAATTCTGTACTGTTAATTTTTATGAATATTAATTCTGCTCAACCCGGGGCCAGAGGGTGTGAGCGGTAGCTAGCATATTTCACTACCGCTCATGAAAATCGTCCGTTTTCAAAGGTCCATTATCGTACTCTTTTTAAATGTATTTGTATCTGCGTTCATTGGAATATGACTACAATGTTCTAATCACACTGCAAGTAATTGTGGCGTTATATAAAGTTGTATGATTTGACAATTGCATTTACATTAAGAAAACTCAGATAAAAAAAATGTTTTTTATACTTGCAACTAAACCTTAAACAAATATTAGTCTTTAACAAATTATTACAATACATATAGTCAAATAATGTTAATGCTATTTCAATGTGTAAAATTACTGCAGGTTTAAGGAGCGTAACCCTTAAATAGAATATTTCAAGATATTTTAATCTTGAAATTGAAAAAAAAACACGTGGTCCAGCGTATTTAAATTAAACAATTGTGTGATTTTAGATAAAAAATATCAAGAAAAATACGAAATTTATTAAAAGAAAAATTCAACATAAATAAAGATGCAAACCCTAACACACTTCAGGAGGTTATTAAACGTACAACAAAAAATAAGACAATACTATATATTCATCAGGAAAGAAAAGACGGGAACGCAAAGAAGAACACATATTAAATGAAAATATCGACAGACTTGAACTAAATTTATCAAATAACCTCGAAAATTAGGAATTACTTAATGACATTAATCAAGCGAAATCAAAACTCGAACATTATATTATTGAGAAAAAGACACAAGGTTTTATTTTAAAAGCAAAAACTGAATGGATTGAAGGTGCGGAAAAAAACTCAAAATATTTTGCAAGCATCGAGAAAAAAAATCAGAACAAAAGACAATCACGAGAATAATTAAACAATCACAAACCATATTGACAGAAACTATAACATACTATAAGCAATTGTACAGTAAAATTAAAACCGATGGGAGCAAAAATCCTTTTTTCCCAATTACAAAAGAAAATGTTCGAAATGACCAACAAGAAGAAACTTGTGAAGGAAAAATTAGTGAGACAGAATGTTTAAATTCTCTAAAGGAAATGAAAAATAATATGAGTCTTGTGTCGGACGGTATAGCAACTGAGTTCTATAAACTATTTTGAAATGACCCAAAGGCATTTTATATTAAATAAATCATTTATTCGTATGAAATTGGAAATTTAACTACAATTCAAAAACAAGGTATTATAACACTTCTGCCAAAACAAAATAAAGACTTTACTTCACTTATGAACTCGAGACCAATTAGTTTATTAAATGTCGACCATAAAATCTCGACGAAATGCATCGCTAACCGTACGAAAAAGATTTTATATACACTTATAGACAATAGTCAAACAGGTTTTCTGTATCGTTAAGAAATGAAGAATGTGACGTGATGACGTCTTCCAATATTGCTACAAGTGACGTCGAATGGAATATTTTGTAATCGCTATATCTCTTACATTTATGATAGAATTCAAAATTATATATTCACGTGTTGTAGTGCTCATGACCTAGATGTGCATTAACATCATTTGCAGACATGACGTCATTCAATATGGCCGCCAGTGACGTCATGATGAAAATCTTGTTATCGCTAGATACTACACATTTATGATCGGATTTCAATAAAACATTTACAGTTTGTAAAGTTCAGGATGTAGTTGTGCACAAGAACATAATTTGGCGTCATGACATCATCGTAAAGATTGCCGCCAGTGACGTCATAAGTTATTGAAAATTATTCATTTTCCCTTCTGACTGTTTTTGTTGCAATGCTATTAATACATCATAAAGGTCATCGTATAAGTAAAAACTGACCATCGTGACGTCATCACTTCATCCACACTGAAAGTCCGTTTCATCAGATCAAAGTCTAGTTAGGGCTATTCCATTAAAACATACATGGGATCCCAGGAAGGCACTTTTGAAATTGACCACCCAACCATAGATGCAAAATTGAGTTTGCAAGACCCACCCATAGAATTTAGGTCGGGTAAGATACACCCACTCATAGATTTTTGTTATATATTCATATGGAACTACATACTACACGGCAGTTTCTAGGAAAAGGTCATTGGCTCTACGCCAGTGCTGTTTTGTGTCTGAAAATTGACTGAAGGGTATCTGGTGGTCTTCCTCTACCAGTAGAAATGCCCTTACATATATTATACAGTCATTTAATGGCTCGTCGGTCAACATAACTATTTGCCAGAGGTACATGGAAAGATCATGTGAACTTTGCTTAAGGCCGAAGGCCGAAGGCAACAATTAACTGTTTACATGATACTTCCATTTACCGAGGTGTTACAATTGACCGCAAACCCATGAAATAACTGCTTTATTATATGATTTATAACAAGGTCATATAGTCAAAACTGTTGACTGGTAATTTATATAGGAGATCATGTAATAAAGTCTTATATTTTCAGCAAATGGCGTGAACAACAACAATCAATCAATCAGGTTGGTTCTCTAGATAATAGTTCATTGAGTATAAATATAACAAATAGAATATTCAACAGGATTTTGTTTATGTCAGGATGTCAGCATTATGGAGGATAAGCCTAGCTTGTTCATTCCTGTTTATTGCCATATAATCTTTCGTGTGTTGGTGGCTCAATTCAATGCAATTCACCCTTTTGCCATTAGTCAAATTCCGCTCTTCTTTGCTGTGCTGGTTTTCGGGTCCTTTTTTCGGTGGGTTTGATTTTCGTTGCTTAAGTAGTTACGCTTGGATGTATTTTTTCTGTTCTTGGTGTTTTTGAATCAATTTGATTCTTCTAATTTTGCATTTAATTTTGCTGGCTGATGATTTCCCCTTACATTTTGTTTTTCAGACGCCCTTGGGACATTTGTAGACCTGACTCCACTTGACTTCCAGAAGCATTGCACAGTTTACGTATCGAGTCACCAAGCCCATTGTTAACACTGTGTACAGCACTGTGAGCCCGCCAAGAAAAGCTGCGTGAAAATGTCACATTTTAGGAAAGAATCTCTTCATAGCTCTATAAGTTGCCCAACAGCATTCTACAGTTTACGCATCGAGTCACCAGGCCCATTGTAAACACTGTGTACAGCACTGTGAGCCCGCCCAGAAAAGTTGCGTGAAAACGTCACATTTTTAGGTAAGGATCTCTTCATAGCTCTATGAGTTGCCCAACAGCATTCCACAGTTTACGTATCGAGTCACCAGGCCCATTGTTAACACTGTGTACAGCACTGTGAGAGTAGTATAGATACTAGGAGTACCAGCACAGTTTCCCCCCTCACGACAAACAATCAGCCGTTGTCAGTTGTCTCCAGTTGACCTTAAACAAACATTTACAAACGCCAAATGACGATGCCATGTTTGCTGCCAGATCCCGACACAACTATACAAACTGCTTGATTGCCCTTCGCTTAGGAAGAACCTTACCAGTACCCCCAGTATCTATTAATTTTGTAAATAACTAAAACATTTGCAACTCATTAAGCAAAGTCAGACGGAACCGAACAATAGTCTTCATCATCGCTCTGCATATCATTTTTTACCATGGAGTATTTTATTTCCTACACTTTGCTATTTTGTATTTCAGTTCAAGAAGCTCTTCTCTGTTTCCATCCAGCTCACGTTCATAATTATCCATTTCAACCAGTAATAGTCTTAGTTTATTAACTTTGCTTTTTTTAGTGTCCATAAAATCATCACGAACTACTTCATATTCAACTTGGAGTTGCTTGCCCGTCATCAATTCTCTTCTGTGTTTATCTTTTAAATGGTTAAGTTTTCTGCAAACCTTTTCTAATCTTTCTTGTTCCATTATATAATAATACTATATATAATTATGTTTAAACCCTTATTTAATATTTTCAATATCCTTGAATGAGACCCAACTATTGAAATCCTCATTGTAACCCTTCCATTTAATCAATGCTAATTTCGTTTGTAATCGTTTGTATTACTTTTTCAATCCTGAATATTTCTTGCTTTGCTTTTATCATTTCTAATTCATAAAAGCTTCCATCAATGTTTTCGTTGTTTAAATCTTTTATTTTGTATGTCACAGGATTTGTGTTTTGGATTTTATCAACAACAAATATTTCTTCAGTCCAATTTGGGGTATAACCTTTTTCAAACGTTCTTTTATATTTGCTGATTCTAACATTATCCCCTATTTTAAACTTTGGCTTAATTTGATTACTTTTCATTTTTCCATACAAGTTGAAATACACCGTTCCTTTATTGTTTTTATCACTTGCTTCAGTCGGTGTCATTTTAATACTCCTATATTTTGTATTATTGTATTTATCAACCATTGTCTGAAGCACGTCTAAATATGTATTTGTATCGTTAGCTGCAAAATAGTTCCACATCTTTTCTTTTAATGTCCTTTTAAATCGTTCAATTACTACAGCTTTTCCGAAATTAAAAGTGTGATACATTTCGATATTATTGTCACTAAGGAATTGCTTAAACTTCTTGTTATAAAACACCACACCCTGATCAAACCAGAGCAATTTACACTGTCTGCCAGTACTGATTATCTGTTGAAACGCTTTGGTAATTTCTAAACCAGTTTTATTTGGAACCGGCGCAACCCAAGCAAATTTATTAAACACATAAATAACATTAAGCAAGTATTTAGTACCTTTATTATACTTTGAAAACGATTGCATATCAACCAAATCAGCAGACCATATTTTATCAATTTCATTAACAATCACACGGCGTTGAGTGCTTTCTTCGTATAGGCTTATGCATTTCATCTGCTAACTTGCCAGTACATGTCAACGCCTTTTATAGTTTTTTGAGTTTCCAAGACCAAGTTTATATTTTGTAGTAATAACTGGTTTTACTATTCAAATTTCAAATTTTTAGCAATCTTTTCTCCAATAGTTTTAGACTTACTTTTTTTTAAACCGGCCATCATGTTTTTATCACACGTTGATTTATTACTAGGATTTTCGTCATAACAATAATCATGATCTTTACAAACAGCATCTAATTCATTTACCGTTTCCCCGCTATCAAGTGGATTACCAGGACCGCAATATTTATAACCTGGAATTGTTAACCCCTTTTTAGGTAACAGAGGAAGCATAGCTTTATGAATATCAATATTACCACCTTCTGTGTTTTTAACAAACTTTGTTTTAGTAATACCACAAGATGCTCAAGTTGCTCTTAACATTTTTCTACCATTTTTTGCTAAAACACACTTAGGATCAACATTTTCAGTAACCTTTTTTTCTTTTATCATGTTTATGCGATAACTCATATATAATATGATTAGATTAAACTTTATTTTAAAAAATATGATTTTATGATGTTTTCATTTTCTACTGGTTTGTAAGGTTTTAATAATTTGTAAAGAATATCATACGTACTATTTCCTTCTTGTAACTTTTTAATGAAGAATATACAGAAATATCCACATAGAACACTTGTTTTATCTTGATACTGAATAGTGTTGTATTTTATATTAGGTATGTACGCTAAAACTTCTTTTGGTGGGCTTAGACCAAACGGATCCAAGTAATAATTATCATAGTAACAAGTCCAGTGTGTGCCAGGTCCAGTATGATCATCCAGATTAATAATACCAGGTTTTTGTTTATTTTGTGTTGTCGGTAATTTGTTTTTGCTGTACACCCCACTAAATTTCTGTATACCTAGCTGCTTAACCCATTTCATTATATCTAAGTTAGAGAAAGGTTTATTTTTAAAATTTAATCTTTTTTTACAAATGGAATACTTCTATATGGTCTAATTTGTGAGTCTACTCGTAAACCATTTCCACGATCAACTCTTAGTCCTTGTCCTCTTCTATCTACTTGCAAACCTTTTCCAGTTAAGCCGCTAATAAGAGATCCGATCAGAGGAATTCCTAATGATGCAAGAAACCCAAGAAATCCTCCGTCCTGTTGTTGTTTTTTTATTAGTTTAACAGGGCAGCGACCTTTTGACTTTGCTATTTTATTTTTTTGTGCAGCTGTTAATTTATTTGATGCGAGATCACTAGGAATAGTTTCTGTTACGTCTTGCTGTTTTTTATCAGTGGTAACAGTTACCGTTTTAGGAACAGTTACCGTTTTATTACTAGAAGCACATGCCAGTACGTCTTTCAGTTGTTTTTTTGTTAGTTTAATAGCGCAGCAACCTTTTGACTTTGCTATTTTGTTTTTTTGTGCAAGTGTTAATTTATTTGATTTTAAAAGTGTTGGTTTTTTGTCAGAAGGAACAGTTACCATTCCATTTCCAAATATCTTACCAATTCCAGTACTTGCCAGACCACTAAGTGCCCTTGTTACTAAAGGTCCTAATATCTTTGGAGCAAATCTAGCAACTGTTGGAAATATTGTTTTAGTTAACAAACCAGCTAATGCACCTAAAAAGCCTCCATTTTTAGAATGAGATCTTATTTGCGATTTTGATATATTTATGTCTCATCCCCGTCCATTAGATTTAGCTTTGTTAATATTGTTAATCTGAGCAGCTGTCAGCGACAAGGAGAAATTCCCAGTTAGTTGGTTATTTTTTAACCTGAGTGTCAATTTGCTCTTGTTCTCATAAGCCTTTGCTAAACTCTGTTTCTGGCCATCTGATAAATGTACTGAATAATTTACGTAAGTCATATATATTATAAGTTAGATTAAACAATAACTAGTTCATTTCCAACGGTATCAATAACAACATCTTCCTTGTATAAGACTAAAGCATACACTTTATATCTAGCGATAGGAAGCCTATTTAGTTTATATCTCAAACTTAGTTGTTTTGGATCAACGCTGACTTCATTTTCCTTGTAACTCAAATCGAAATATATCATTCCGAAGAGATTTTTAAAATTACTCACATTGAGTAAAGTTCCAGTGTTTTTATCATTTTGTTTGTAAGAATAATTAATAACATCTCCGAATATTCTGATGATATTATCATAACTATATTCGGTTTCTGGATAATAAACTCCATTTCCAACTTCCAATTGAGCTGATTGTAAATGGCAATTAACATCAGCAGCATTGAGCTTAAACGTATCCAAAATATGAGGATTTTGTGTCTAGGAAGAACTCTTGTCTGACCTTTGCAGATAAACAAAAACATGGTTTGGAGTTTTGACTCCAGCCGTTATTCTAAATACAGATTCCGTTAGTTGAGAACTTAAGCTTTCTTGTATCATTTCACGAAGGTAAGTCCATCTTATTGATATCATGTGAATTGTCTTTACATAACTTAAACCATCTGAGTTAAATATCATTTTAGGTATCCACAAAACTAATTTATTAATAACTACTCGACCATCATCACCACCTCATCTGAAAATTAGTACTTTATCATCTGTCAGTTGCAAGCTAATTTGAATTTGACCAGGAGGAAGCATGTTTGTTTCTAAACCTCCAGAGAAGGAATATTTATTTAATGGGATCATAGAGTCAACTTTTTGATTAGTAATGATTAAAGCATGACGAGCAGCAAATCCTAGGTTATAACCAACTTGATCACCCCGAGATTCTGCATCAGTCGTATTATCCAAATAAAAGTATTCGTTTGTTCCAGTAGTTTTTACATTATCACCAGACATTTCAAGTAAACTTTTGAGATTAACAAATCTGTGAAGATTATTTCCATCGTAAACTATTTTTCCATTTTGCTTTACTTGCATTTGATCAATCAATGAAGCTGCATCGTTAATTAGAGCAATTTCAGCGGCTGCAAAAGCAGCTCCGTCGAGAAGCTTGTTTACTTGAAAACTGATTTCAAAATATGCGTTATACCAATCAAAGTAAGAACTTCTGTCATTTAACGTAAATTGGTAGCCACTTTTCATTTTTCTGGTATTATTTCTGAACTGAATAGGTACATGTTCATATCTAGTATTATATTGATTACTTCGAAACATCTATGTATACTACTAATTAGATTATTTTTTATTAATTAATCGATTAATTCTTGCATGAATATTTCCTCTTCCGGATAGTAATCTGTTAATTTTTGCATTTATATCTTCTTCAGTTTCAGCTACAACATCTTTTGTGGCAGCCTTTGTAAGTTCTTTTAAAATTATCTCACCTTTTGGTGTAGGTTTTATAACTGAAACTAACTTATCTTAGCCATTTTACCTACTTCATCTCCAAGTTTTTTAGAACTACTCTCTATGTTTTGTTTACCAGCAGTTTCTAATGCTTTCTTACCTGTTGTTTTTACAGACTCACTAAATATTTTTGAGCCAACCTTTGAAAAAATGTCAAATATACTAGCTCCGGTTAATCTGTCAACTTGAGTATATGTTCCCATACTAGTGTCATAAACTTTTTTTAAACATGCCATATAACTTATGTTACATAAATTCCTTCAAAACAAATCGAAATGATGTGTGGACACCATTGAGATTAATAATTTTACCAGAGAAATCGGTAATGTAAATATTAATACTGTTAATGATCGTTTTGTTTATTTCACAGAACCCAACCCTTATCGGTTCATCTTTAAAAGGATACGATCTCGTAAGATCAGCTGTACTTATTTCATAAATAACATCCCCGTATGATCAATCAGCAATAGAATTACTTATCAAGTCACAGTGGATGTACAATGTATCGATAGAATTTGTTATGTTCGGTGTTACAGTTCCAAATTTAGTTTCTCCAATAACTGCATCTTTGTCAAACCTAATCAAGGTGTGAAAGTGTGTCTCCCTTAAATCAAGTATGAACTTATTATGAATGGTAACTAAACATTTAAAACTTGATAAATCAAACTCATTTGTTATCGGGACAGGTGAGTCATCGGTTAAATCATTGTTTACAGTCAATGTTTCTTTTATGTAATTATCGATATCAGCATAACTGTGATTTCCATTTGTAAAAATAATACTTTTCCAATCTGTTTCATTGCGATTCCTTATCACTTTGTTATTAAAATCTTCACTAATATTATACCATGAGTAAGTCATAGAATTAATCTTATCAAGCTCGATGCCATACTGTTTGTTCCTGCCTAATATTAATGGTCTGTCAAATACAGTTGTAAAATTACTCGGTGTATTTGAGTTATTAATTATTGAAGCTTTTTCTGAGGATAATACAGTTGTAGCTACTTTTGCGGACGGAATGTAAGCATGCGGTTTGTTAGATTTAGTTCGAATGTTTCTTTTTCATTTTGACAAGGAAATATAGTGCGTCGCCTCCTGTATAAGTCAAGTCTATTTCAAATATGTAACGTCCATATTTATTAACAACGAATCCCACATTAGTATTAAAAATAAAATATTCTTCAGTATTTATAAATGGATTGGTTACAAAAGTAAACGCTTTGAGAAAATACTCACGCTTGGTTCTTTCAAGTGGTTTTCGTGTTGGATATGATGTATATCCATTGAAGTCTCGCATAATACTTATTCCATCTATTGCAGCTTCAAGAATTAGAATACGACTTTCATAGTCTACTTTTACTTTTAACTCATTAATTATCCCAAGAAGTACTGTATGCCGACTATCGGATGTTTGATTGAACTGTTTCAATGAAGCTATTTCGCCATCAAAAGTTTTGCTTCTTTCGTCCTGGGCAGCTTTCGATTGCTTTAAAACATCATCAAAAGCAGTCTCAAGTTTCTTTTAGATATCTTCAAACTCTTTACTGATATCAGCAACGTTAATGCTTGTTTGCTCATTTAATATTTTTATTTGAGTTATTTCGGTAGTAAAAGCAGTTCTCATTTGTTTTGAAGCATCAGCAATAGCAGTTTCTAGTTCAATGTTGTCAACCATTTGTTTATTGATTTCTCCATTCCGTGGATTAATATTTTGAACACCGGATCTTATTTGTTCGCTTAATTTCTTGTAGTTTTCACTATCTTCGAATCCATCTTCTTTCTTTTCTAACTCTTTTAAAGCATCACTCAAAAGTTGTATTTCATCTTTTAAACCGTTTTGAATTTCAATCATTTTCTCACGGTGTGCTTGTAACTTTGTTTGTATTTGACTACGTTTATTATCAACACCTGTTGTCAAATCTTCCATCATATCTTGAATTTTATCGATATTATAATCACGTATGATCTTTGTTATTCTTCTTGCAGTAAATTGCTTTGTTGCTGCATCATCTGTATTTTCTGGATTACCAACATTGATAATTTTATTTTTATCCATGTTAAGATCACTTTTTAAAACATTTTCCTGGTTTTTGCCTTTGTTAAGATAATTAACCAAATGTTTTTGTTTTACATACTCAGACAGCACAATACCAACATTTTTAATATTAACACTGCCGGTGGTAACTTCCTCACAAAGATCATTAAAAAGTTCCATTGTATATAATATGATTAGATTAAATTGTACCGATGAAGTTACGCTTTACTAGCTTCCTCGGGCGATCCAGATACAGAAAGTCGTACTGCTTGTCAGTTGCTTCTTTATACTGATCTTTGCTGACATCTTGTTCTCAAGAAAGCATGTTTGTTTCATTTATGCTTGGAGTTGTAAAAAATATGTAAGGAGAGCAATTCAGCCGAATGTCTTTAGGGGTTTTGTAATAAGATTGAGTTCAATAAGTTACACAACAATTCTTATGCCTGCCTAGGATAAAATAATTAATAATATCATTTTGGTTGCAATCACAAACATAATCATCAAAAATAGCTATTTTTTGAGTATCAGAATCCAAATCATTCACAGGGATAACTTGATCATTTGAACATTCTAATATGTCTCCAACCGGAATTTTATTCTTTGTTGCTATTTCTTCCAGTTTTTGTTATAAGACCTGATACTTAGACTGCTCCAAGTTTTTAGCAATCAAGTAAATCTTGTCATAGTACACTAAAGGTTTCAGCAACATGTGAACTAACGTGTTCGTCTTGCCAGATCCTGAATTACCGCATATAAGCATCCTTAAACAACAGTCCGGCATGAAGTTATATATCTGCTTGAAATTACTGTTGTCTGTCTTCATATCATAGTTTGGAATTTACATTATAATAATACTTGGATAATAGTAATACTATCTAACTATTATTATATATCAAAAGTATATTGCGGAATAAAACAAATCCCCCGTGATAAACGCCTTGGAACGGACAGAAGCAGAATGTTTTAAGGCTAACCAAGTTAGATATACGGAATGCAAAAAGTAGATGAAAACGTAGTTAAGACTGCAGTTGAAAAAGCAGTTAAAAAAGCAGCTAAACCTGCAGTCAAGAAAGCAGTTAAACCTGCAGTTAAGAAAACAGTTGAACCTGCAGTTAAGAAAGCAGTTAAACCTGCAGTTAAGAAAGCAGTTAAACCTGCAGTTAAGAAAGGAGTTACACCTGCAGCTAAGAAAGCAGTTAAACCTACAGTGAAGTAAGCAGTTAAACCTGCGGCTAAAAGAAAACAAAAACTACATAATACTTGATTAAGTTATCTTAGCTTGGTTTAACTTATATCAACTTATCTTAACTTATCTTAATTTATCTTATTTTAATCTAACCTTATATTATACATGTCTTTGTTAAAATGACAAGAATTAGCAGATAAAAAGCGAAAAGCGAGTGAGCTTGTTAAAGAATATGAGAATAAAGTTATCCGAAAAAGACTAGAAAAAGGAGCTAGTCGTGATTTATACCCAGAAGCACTTAAACCTGTAACTAGCGAAATAACAGAGCAAACAAGACGGCTAGCTGAACATTTGATTACCCTTCCAGAGATACGTCAACAGTTGGCTCTTCTTCCTGAGGCAATACGTCCACAGTTAGTTGCCCCGCCTGATTGTGGAGCTATAGCACCACCACCGCCACCGCCGCCTCCACCAACGCTACTACCACCACCGCAACCACACGTTTTTGAATAAACAGCTGTTAAGCAAACCGTAGATCCTAAAGACCAAGCACCAGCGGCTGATTTCATGGAGGAACTAACTGTTAAGGCAGTCAATACAATCTAGACCACAATTAAGAAGTGCTTCAGAAAGAGTACTTTAGCTAAAACCTGCCAAATCCACGGAAGCATTATTTGAAGCAGTCCAAAAGAAACGTACATCAATTGGTCCCGAGGATGAAGAAATAGAAGAAGAAGAATGGGGAGAAGAAGAACCTGCTGCGAGACCTAAGGAACCCAAACCGGTGCATGATATTGACTTGGATGCTGGTATGGATACATATATGCTACAGAAACATAACCTAATATTACCATCAAAACTAATTACAATGATAGAGATAAAGCAATTAAAGATGCTGGTAGACCAATCGCGAGTATCGGAAGTTTTAAAGCCTCTCTAACCAAAAGTAAAAATAAAACAATAAGTACCGAGCAGAAGGAAAAACTTGAACAAGACAGAGAGGCTTTTCAAGGAGAGACTGACGGATTACAGCATTACAGAGACTGACGGATTACAGCATTACAGAGACAGAGTTAGAAGTATGGAAGAGCATGCTCCAGTTTTTTCAGGGGAAGGATTACAAAATAATCTTACAAAGTCGACAAAGATGGCCACTATGGAGTGTTACAAATTGATTTACCTAAGCTTGTTGGTCATCACAAACTTATTGCCAAACAAGGAGAAGCAGTTGTGTTAGACCTAAAAGTAGATGACGATTTTATAGACTTGATAACAAAGCGTTACTATAATAATTTTTTTTATTCAAAACTGTCTCAGAATGTTTTTAAGGAATTAACAGAATTATCTGATTTACCAATTCATAAAGGTTCTTCAAAGTTCAAGCAGATTTTAGGAGGTTGTGTTGATGTTGAATATTATAATAGTCCTGATGATTTGATGGATGATCTAGAGTTAGTATGCGGAAGTATTGAATCAGGAAATAATAGTCCACAGCTAATAAATAAAGGTATTAGCATAATCGATGAATTATTAAAAATAGGTAAAATATCACCCAAAAAACATGAGCAACTATTTTCTAAATATTTTGACTAAATTATTGTCTAACTGTAATTATACATGAGAACCAAAGAAGAATTAATTGATCACTTGACGCGACTTGTAGCTGCATACAGACGCAGTTATAAATTGTGCGGTATTATAAACACAACATAACAGATTGCCAGTGGGATAATTGGTTGTACTGCCGTATTGGCATTGGTTCCGGCAATTCCTGTTTTGTAGCTGCAGTTGGTGCAGTTCCTCCAGTAGTTGCTGTTTTAGTAAGTGAAACAAGAATAGCAGAAAGAAAGACTTTGTTAAAAACACATCATAGAAGTTTCAAACAACTTCTATAATATGTCCAAACAACCACAGGACTAAAAAATGATGAGGAGATCATTAGGATTGTCTTTAATAAAATATTAGAAATTCAAAAGAATGATAATTTCACCGAACCTCTGAAAATGTATATGAAAAAAATTAAGTTAAATGGCCATGGCATTCAGTCGTAATTCTTTTTGACTTGCTTCCATATCCTATCGTACTTTTCTCTGGTTGATTTTGTTTTAATCGGTTTTGTTTCTTTTTCTATTTTTAATATTTTAAATATTTTCTGAAAAATGTATTCAAATTTGATTGATCATTTTCGGCCTTCTATTTGATCCAAAACCTTTACAATTTTGTAAAACAAATCTTCAAATCTTTGTCTATTTTTAGAAGACAAATCATAATTATACTACCAAGTATTTTTCTCAATGATACTCTCCGTGGTAAATAGTTTTCTTTCGGTTGTAGCTGTAACCTGTAATGAGATTATAACCATTGTGAGTGCCACAATTAAAGCAAACACGCTCGTTATCGAAAACTTCCACAAGTATCGTTACAATTTATACATGCATAAGCACACTTGTAGCATAGTTTGGTTTTAGTACAATATTTACAAAGCTTTTTTTTATTAGTTGTGTAAAATAAGATGCAATCTATGCACCCCAGGAGGATCAATAATATCTAAAACTGTTTTACAATATTTGCAATTCATTATATTATACTATAGAATTATATATTTAAATAAGGCTTAAAAAATATCATCTTATGTAATATTATAATGGAACAAGTAGAAAAGGAAATCAAAAACTTTAAAGAAGATCAAATGGCATATGCCAAAACGGTTGATTTTGAAGATACGAGTAAACTTGAGAAAGAGTTAAACATTTTTACAAACTTTCAAGATCTGACTAAAAGAATTATAACAATGACACAACAACTAAAATTACCATGGAAAATAAAAAAGCAGATATAAACAAGTTGCATGCTTTCTGTAAAAAACAAATTTCATTAGCAACTAATATTCTTTCAACCGAGGCTGCTTTTATTCTTTACTACAGCATTTTGTTACACAGAGGAATTAATATCATTATGTATGGATAAATAAAAATAATATAATCTATAATATATGGGAAGTTATGCAGAAGAAGAAAGAAAACACTTTGATGAAACAAAAAAAGTTTATGAAAATGTAGCTGCTTACGAGCAGACTATTTTGGTTCAGTTAGACAAAGATATCAAAGAGTTTAAAGAAAGTCACATGAAACGGTTGGAAGAAGATATTGCAACTTTTAAAACAGATTGGGTAATAAAAACTGAGCGTGAGTGTAACGATGCTATAAAGCTTCTTACAGATTTAGCAGAAAAACAAATTAGAATTTGTAATGAAACACAAACAAATGCAGTAGTCAAAAATGTTGAGGCTTTTAATCAGCAAGTTGGAAAAGCCTCATGTAATTAATACTGATATTGGATGTTACGACGACTTTGAAATGTTTATTAAAAAGATAAAAGAAATGATTGATGCAGAAGTTTTTGATAAAGACGAGTTTATAAACTATTGCAAATACAGGATAAAATCACTTGCTGCTGGGAGTAATCTTGAAACTGTTGATTTTGATAGATACTGCAAATATCACGTAAAAATAAGTCAGATGGTAGATACTAGAGTTCTTGAAGAAAAATGCTTTTGGAGATACTTAGACATTTTTCTGGATAATGAAATAGATGCTCTCTTGGATGAGGTTACTAATGAGGACATCGATGAACATGTTTATGAGGTTACCGATGAGGACGCCGATGAGGATAAAAAAAAAAAATATCTTTTTTTATTGAATTAATTAATTAATAGGGGCTTAAAAAAATAATCTCATGGAATAATATATAATGAGTATCCGAGAAATTGAAACATCCCCAAAACAGTATAGCAAGGTTTATAAAGTAAATGTTGTCAGTAATGACCCGCTCGTCCAACTACAAAAAACACAATCAAGCGTTGTGAAATTTCTTAAAACAGAACTAAGAAAAACTGGTGTCTTCAAATTAAGTGTTGATGCGAAACTTACTTCAAAACAAAAGTACCAGGAGACAAGGGAAAAGATTATGTAAACGTATACAAAACAGCTTACTTTAATTCTAAAGCGGCAACAATATTAACCGAAAATGAAATAGTAGAGGTGTTAAATAAAGCACTTGAAGAAATTGTAAGAAGAGTCGGAACTTGGATTCAGACGGGAAGTGGTTGGGTAATTGAAACACTAGACGCACATTACATAAATCGAATAAAGTACACGCCTTTGCGAGGTAGCTCTTATTTGGATTTACCAAAATAACTTGCTAATGCTAGAAAAGGATTAATAAATATAAAAAATGAAAAAGATAACGAATGCTTTAGATGGTGCCATTTGGCTTATAAATTCTCTGTTGGAAAAAATCCCCAAAGAATATCAAATTATAAAAAGCATATTGGTGATCTTGATTACAAGGGAATTACATTTCCTGTTACTATCAAACAAATCTCAAAAATAGAAAAACAAAACAACATTTGTTTTAACATATTCGGGTATGAAAATAATCAAGTATATTCTTCGTGCATATCAAAAAAATAAAGCAAAAGAATCGTGTGATATGCTTCTGATCACTAAAAAAGAAAAAGATCATTGCGTATGCATAAAAAACATTAACAGTTTGATGCATAATCAAACAGCATACAATGGAAGAAAATGGTTTTGTAAAACATGTCTACAATGCTTTACATTAGAAAGAGTTTTAGAAAAACATAAGCCTGTTTGTGTTTCACTTAATGGTAAGCAAGCAGTAGAAATGCCAAATAAGAATGAAAAAGTTAAGTTTAAAAACTATGACAGACAGCTAATGGTTCCGTTTGTTATATATGCTGATGTTGAAGCAGTAACCGAAAGTGTTTCTTCAGCATCAAACAATCCTAAAAAATCACGTACAGAAGCATATCAAAAGCATACTGATTGCAGTTATGGGTATAAGGTTGTTTGTTGTTATGATGATCAGTATTCAAAAGCAGTTATGACATACAGAGGACCAAATGCAGTTTACAAGTTTTTAGAAAAAATTATAGAAGAAGAAAGGTGGTGTAAAATAACTATAAATGAACATTTTAAGAAAGATTTGGTGATGTCGATGGAAGAAGAAGCTAGATTCCAAAAATTTAAATCATGCCATATTTGCGGTAATGGTTTTGTAACAACTCTCAAAAAAGGTGACGCTGGTCATACAGTGGCATACAAAAACTCCATCAGAAAAGTTGGAGATCATTGTCATATAACCGGAAAGTACAGAGGAAGCGCTCATGACATATGTAATATTAATTTCAAACTAACTAAAAAAATACCTGTTGTGTTTCATAAATATATATATGACTCTCACTTCATAATGCAACACATCGGAAAGTTTAAACAAAATCTTAAAGGTTATACCGAATAACATGGAAAAGTATATGGCCTTCATGTTAGGAAAACGTTTTGGGAATCCGAGACTAATGTTTATCAAAATTCACACATAAATATGTTTTTTTTTCAAAATGGAACATTTAATATGGATTTTTATAATTGTTTTAGCTTGACTGATCAAAGATCAGCAGAGCTGATGCCCTGGTGCGTCGTCCGTCTGTTTGTCCGTCCGTCCGTCTGTCAACTTTTTTTTGTGGCGACTACTCCTCTGAATCTTTTTTTACATACAGTTGTATAGGAAAAAATTGTGGCGACTACTGTTCTGAAACTACTTGACGGGTATTAATGAAACTTCACAAGAATGTTGCTCTTGATGTCTAGCTGATCCTAGCAAACATTCAGGTCGGCCTGAAATTCAGGATGGCCGCCATGGCTAAAAATATATTTTTACAAAATAAATTTGTTCCTTCTACTTTTTGAAAACTGTAAGTGATATTGATATGGGACTTTTTCTAAAATGATCAGCATGTCATGATGTTGGTCCTTATCGAAAATTCTTTCGATTCGACATTTAACATGGCTGCCAGTGGCAATTTTTGCTCATAGAGTTATATACTGGAAACGTGTAGCGACAACTCCTCTGAAACTACTTGACGGATGTCCATGAAACTTCACAGGAATGTTGCTCTTGTTGTCTAGTTGAACCTAGCATCATTTTCAGTCAGCCGGTAATTCAAGATGGCCGCCATAACTATAAATATATTTAAAAAATACAACATTGTGGCCACTACTTCTCAAAAACCATAAGTGGTACTGATGTGAAACCTTTACTAAAATGACTGGCATGACATGTAGTTGGTCTTAAACACATTTCCTTTGATTCCATGTCAAACATGACCGCCAGCGGCCATCTTTGTTTACATAGAGTTATATAGGATAAACTTGTTTCGACTAGTTCCCTGAACCATATATGATAAATTTTGCGGAAAACTAGCCGAAAGTTTAAAAAACACACATTCTAAACACATTCTAAACAGCTGCATTGGCAATGGATGGGTATATCGATGATTTTTGTTTAGAGTGGGTGGAGTGTAACGACAAATATGGTTATGGACAGAAAATGCTAAAGTGGCCTGATGGCCTAGTCACTCTTGAAGGTGTCCACCGCCTTACTTTTTTTGCTAGAACACAAACAGTTACGCCATAAGGCCCCCAGGCTTAATGCTGATAGTGAGCCCTTGAGTTCAGTCACACATGTAACAACTAAATCTGTGTGAGGGCCAGTCACTTGACACTGGAAACACATGCTGCAAATATGCAGAGTATACATTGTCAGATCTTGGGAACGTGCACTTTAACGCATGAGCCTGATTTTCTCTATTTAAGCTGAGTGCGGGAATAGGAATGATCTGGATCCGGAATGGAGGTATCTGATTTTCGGGCCCAACGGAAGGTTGAATTTTCGTTGATTAAGTATTTGCGTTTGGATGTGTTTTATATGATATGTTATCTCTTCTTGGTGTTTTTCATAGAGCTTGTACAATTTGATTCTTCTAATTTTGCGTTTAATTTTGCTGGCTAATGATTCACCCACCCGATTTTTGTTTTCAGACACCCTTTGGGACATTTGTAGACCTGTCTCCACTCGACTTCCAAATGGAATAGGACGCCCAACAGCATTGCACAGTTTACGTATCGAGTCACCAGGCCCATTGTTAACACTGTGTACAGCACTGTAAGCCCGCCCAGAAAAGTTGCTTGAAAATGTCACATTTGTAGGTAAGGATCTCTTTATAGCTCTATTAGTTGCTTCCACTTTCTGTGAATTCATATTCAGTCTAGTCTTCCCTAACATATCATCACCGAGCCTGTAGTCAATACAGTCAATTAATTTGTCTTCATTTGCCTTATCACAATAATTAACTTTGATATTATTTGTTTTAAAAAAAGTACTCTTTATAATCCAGTTGTCATCATTTTCACCCTTACAAACACCAGAATGAACTTTGCATCTACTATGATCACCGGTAAAACACATTTTAATGCCCGAAACGCAGAAATTAATCCGAGTGACAACTTTCCTGAAATCTCCTGCGTCCGCTTTATGACAGCAATTGTGTTCCGACAGGCACCGAACACTTAAATATACTGCAAATCTGTTTTGTGCAGTGCGGACCTACGATGCCATTGCGTTCGGACGCTGTGGTTTCTATAGGACCCTATACATCATTTTGCTATTCTTGGCGATAAGCTTTCGTATGACCTGGCATCATGGAAATTACACGTGAGCTGTTTTTAATGTGTTTTCTATGGTTTTGTGACAAGTGACGTTTATCAATTGGTGAACTTGTTTTTTTGTTGAAATCTTTGTGTGTAAAGCTTTTCAGTAGCTTTATATGCAGCTGTGTCTGGATCTGTTACAATATATTTTATATCCAGTCCTTCTGATTTAAGATTTTCAAAGCACATGTAGACCCATTTTTTCTCATCCCCAATGTTTGTTTCCATACAAGCTGATGACGACACGGACCAGACATTATTTCACATGGTTCATCTTTCTCAATGTGAAATCCATGTTTTGAACAGAGTTTGTTTATATTCTCTACAGCAATTATTTGCTTCTTTGGAGTAATATTCTCTGCTACTGTGTACATGCACTGTGTACCAGGCTGAAATGGTCCCCAGTAACAAAGGAGTTATGGCCCTTTAATTATTGATAATTGACAATTTTGATGATGTCCGCTCAATAACTTGAATATTTTGTTTTTCAATCTTGATGAAAATCGGTCAAGTTCGCAAACCGGACCAATAGCCCTGGTTACAACGGAGTTCATATTATATTATATCCGTCCATCGGTCTGTTATCACAGTTACAAATGATCCACTTTCGACGTGCGTATTTTGTGTCCAATGGACACTCTTGTTTACAATATATGTTGGTCAGTTTCATTCAGTTCCTTTATTACCAGAATATTCTTGAAATGATTATTTTCTTCATTATAGTCTGAAAAAGGTTTACAATATTTTGTATGTGTCGTGTTCGGCCGTTTCCAAAGGTCCATTATCATACTATTTTATATAGCACAGTGGCGTTGCTTGTGCAGTGTGGTGGCAGTAAAACGTCTCCCGCGCTTGCAATCAGGACTGTTATTCATTCGATCTTTGGAGATCGCTGAGCCCGATACTTATATTTAGTTATCGGTGGTACATTTTCAATTGCTTTTGTTTTCTTACTTAATTTTCGATTCGGTGGTTCCACTACTCCGGCCGATAAAAGGCTCTGGGTATTGTTTAACCACTCATAGGATATGTTGTCTGCTTTTTAATTTAGTATTTTGGCTGTTACTTGTGATATGCAGGCTTCATAACCGCTGCTCCCAACTAAATTCCATTTTGTTTATTTCGCTCTTCGGGGCATAGTATTTTGTTAGATACTGGGACAATACGCCGCTGGACATGGGGAGGAAAATCTCTATGTCCACCGTCATATGCATACCATCTTCGGGATGGTTAAAATAAAGTACTATTGATTTTATGAATAGTGAGTTCATCTCAACCCGGGGCTAGAGTGCGTGACCGGTAGCTGGCATATTTCACTACCGTTCATGAACAATCAAACCGAGACTGCAATATTTTGTATGTGTCGTGTTTTTTTTTGTATAGGGGGGGTACGAGTGTCTGACCAAAGAAGAGATTCCAGATTGCTTCATGGTAGCGGCCTGTCCAGTTAGCACACTACGCACGGGGATTTTCTCACCCCCAGGGTTTTGCGTTTGTTGTTGTTCTTATGCATATTGTACACAAAGGTGGTACAATGTGTTTGTGATTGCTTTTATCACCAACAACAATTGATTCGGTTACTTATTACCCTGTATAATTATTGACAGTATAGTATGGTTATTATATAACCATGTATGATTGCTTTTGTGTTAAGTAACCAGTCAATTAGTTTAACAGTTTTTAATGTTTGTATGTGTATATTATGTATACACACACAGAAATCGCCTCTGATTTCACTCGGATAGACAATAATCCGAATTGCAAGAGCGTTTCGGTCTGTTGACCCCTTCTTCAGTTGCAAAATGGAATCCTAAACGATTTCTATTTTACGTATGAGTTTTCTCATTTACTAATGTAATGAGGTTTTACTTTATGATAGTACACTGTGATTGACCAAATAAGTATATATAGTTTATTCAATCTGTCCTAATAAGATTATAACACAGATTGAATACTTTATATATGTGCGTTTTTTTATTGAAAATGATATTTCAAAGTACAGTAGTACTGTAAGACATGTCGGGTTGATACCGAATATATTGTCTTTTAATGAAAAAGCAGCAAGATGTATAGACACGTCTGGGTTGATACCGTCTTAAATGTGTCTTATGATAGCATGTATTCCGAGGAGTACAGTATTTGTAATATACTCGTCGGGTTGATACCGAAACAAAATTTGGAGTACCTCCAAATGTGAGTAAATATGTTATAAAGACAAATAATATATATATATATATATATATTAGCAAACTAAGACACGAATGTGTCATATAGTATATAGTCCGAGGAATATGCAGTTTACACGTAGGGGTTGATACCGAAACAAAATCTGGAGTACCTTCAGATGTGTGTAAATCTGTACCGTAACAGAGATAGTATCTGTTCGGCCGTTTCCAAAGGTCCATTATCATACTCTTTTACACTCGTCTTTTATAGCAGCCATGTTTAATCGATTAATGATCGATCATCGGTCAGTTAAATATTCTGATGATCATGTATTTTCAGTCGATTCCCAACGATATAGATAAAACAATATGTGACATAGCCTTTGTTAGCACTTTACTTTGTGATTGTGATGTCATGAAGTCTTCCAATGTGGAAATCCCATTTACTCAGCCTTTTTTCAAAATCTAGTTGTTTACATTGTTTTTGCCCTGTTACTGCATGCGTGAATACAAGAAATAATTTATTTTCAGTCTTTTATATATATATATGCTATTTGGGTAAACTGACACAGAAGTATAAATTTCAACACACTTATACATTCATAAATAAAGTCCTTAAAACCACGTCCTCGTTCTTTTATTAATACATTCTTTCACTTACATGGACTCTTCCATCGTCTATAAATAGTCTACACTTGACTCTTCATTACCCCTTGCCATTTAACAAAATTGCAAATGGCGATATTTTATCAAGTGCTTTAGCCAATTTGCCGAATAGTTGGCATTAGCGAAGTCAATAAAGAAAATGATGTGCATGGTAGCGGTCATATTTTATGGCAAACCATTTGACGTGTTGCCAGTGAGCGTTACAAGAGGTACATAAAACAGAATATATTTTAGGCATTGTTGTTGTGTACTAAACAGCTATACAGATTGAACAGGTGTCGATTCTTCTTTTCTTTTACATATACAAATAATAAGAATTTAACCCGGTGTTTTGAAAAAATGAGATGAGATATAGGGTCCTATAGAAACCACAGCGTCCGAACGCAATGGCATCGTGTGTTGAAAAAGGCAATGCCCGATTATGACGGTGTCCGATTAAGAAGTTTTCACTGTATACTTTTCATAAACTCTTATGCTCAATTGATCACATTAAGGCCCTTCGTCCTTTTGTTCAATGGTACAGTTTGTATAAATTGTACACTTCTTAAAAGTGGCAATTTGTACAAAGGTCCCCTAAAGTTCAGTGCTTTGTCGTTTGAGAGCTCCTCTTTATTTTAAAAACACATATACTGTTCATCTCAAGTCTGTACATATCCTATCTGCCTTTCGAAATTGATCAACCTCATCCTTGCTGGAACTAAAAATGAATCAACTTTAAACTTTATCTACTTTACACAAATGATATAAGGTCCATAAGATGAAACTTGTCAGACCTGCCCTTTTTGTGTTTTGCAGGAAATAACGGAATACACCATAATGGAAATAGTTGATTTACTGTCAATACTGACCAGCAAAGTGTCTCTTCATGCAGCTGTAACCAGTCTGTCATATATTACAGAATGGAACAGAAACAAAAGCACAGGATTGCGACTGACAAGGATATTATGCGATGATTGATTTTATTGCTTGGACAGAAATTGCACATAGAATTGCAAACCTGCTTCAAACTTGAAAAACATATGAAATTACACACTGCAAAGTTCAGAACATATCGAAAAACAGCAATACTATAAGTATTATAATTACTGAAATCAATGTACAGCAATTTGATCCACCGTTTAACGTTTCACATATTGCTACATTAAAAACGTGTCCTGACAATCACAAATGTAGTTGTCAGAGTTGTCTCAATGTCAGAACCTGAACCACTGGGCTCCATTTCTATCTTCAAGAGTATGATTCAAGATAAGACTGGATGTATTCAATTATCTATCTTAGGTGATCAAAACATTGCCAGATGTGATTATGGCTTAGGAGATATAGTTGTACTCCAAAACATCACAATGAAGATATATGGACCAGTAAGATGTCTACAAGCTGCAACTGGCACCATGTCTGTAATGAAGATATATGGATCAGTAAGATGTCTACAAGCTGCAACTGGCACCAGGTTTGTAAATCCAGCGGACAGAAATTATCGAAATTTCCACCTGATAGTGAAATAATTGACAATTTGTCTCCACCTAAGAAAACAACTATTACAATTGTTTTATCAAGTCTCTATGTCCACCGCCATATGCTTGCCATCTTCGGGATGGTTAAAATTATGTACTATTGATTTTATGAATATTGAGTTCTGTTCAACCCGGGGCTAGAGGGCGTGAGCTGTAGCTAGCATATTTCACTACCGTTCATGAACAGTCTCAATCAAACCGAGACTGCAATATTTCGTATGTGTCGTGTTCGGCCGTTTCCAAAGGTCCACTCTCATACTCTTTTGAATCAGCAGGTGGCAAACAAGAAATCTGTGTCAAGATTACAAAATATCATACTGCCAGTGCTACGTGCGACAAATGTTCTAAAGTTACTTGTCGCAGCCCTGTGATACAGTTGGACAATCAGATATACCGCTGCAACAAATGCGAAACATATTATACAAATGCAGGTATTTGGACAGAATTGTTATTGGACATAAAGGATCATGAAGAGACGAATGCAAATATCATCATGTTCAATAAAGTTACAGAACTATTCATGTACACAAATTCTAATGACTTTTCGAAGCTCGATGTTAGTTCAATTGAAAAACACATTCAACCATACGTAGGTGCTATTTATACATTTACTATTATGCACTCAAAAACAGCACAAGGTGACTATATATGTAATACATTTCAGGAATCTACAACTCCTGTACTTGAAGAAGTTAAGTTGCCTTCAACAGCCAAACACCTTCACAACCTACAACTTCTGCACTTGAGGAATTTATGTTTCCTTCACCAGCCAAAACTCCTTCACAACCTAGACAAATATCCCATGCACTTCAACTGAACAGAGTGACAGAAACACTGAAAACGATTACTTACTGACACAAAAGTGCCTACCCAAGTCAATCATTTTAACATTGGACAACCTCCGATTCTTCTATCTCAGTGTTCTCAATTGTACCAGTCAAGGAAAATGATGTACGCTGAACGCAGAAGTTCTCCTATGGACATTATTAACATTCTGTAGTCAGTCACCTTCCAAGGATGTAGCTTTGTCAACCCTTTTGTGTGTGTGATGTCTTATTTGACATTTATTCATCTTTAATTTGTTTGTGGTTGACTGTCGTCCTTGGATGCTGCTTTTCCTGTTCGATTTTTATATCTATATTAACGCCATATCATCAAGGGACAATATTTGCTCACCAGCTGATCATCACAACCAATCAGATGTATCAGAAAACACAACTTGTGACATTGTTCCGTTAAATCTGTCTACCACTGTTAAGACTACCATTAAAGTGGGTGATAGACCACTTAACTTGTGCATAAGAACACCTGGTGCTCCTAAACGGATAAGAAAGTCCTTGGAATTTGAGAGGGTCTTTGACTGAACAGTCAGTTTTATTTAGGTTAAGTATTAATAACTAAACTCTAAATTGAAATTGCATTCTATATAATTCTTCCTCGTATCCTCTAGCCTCTGTATTCTTGGTAATAACTACTAATCAACAACACTAATAGTTTTTGCATTTGTTTGGTATTTAACATACTTTTTCAGAACGTTTAAGGCTATTTATGACAATCCGGCGTAGTACAAGTATCATTTTATGACATTTATCTGGGTTTAAAAGACCTTCTTATACTGACAAAGCGCTGACAGGCGACACATGTTCCGCAGAACACCCGTCTAGTATTTCCTATTGCTGTTTTTAGCTCTACTGGCCAAGGGCCAGCAGAGCTTATGGGATGGTGTGTTGTCTGTCGTCCGTCGTCCGTCTGTCGTCCGTTAACTTTTCTTCAAACGACTACTTCTCAGAAACCGCTTGGCTAATTTTGACCAAACTTCACATGGATGATTCTTAGATGAATGCTTTTTAGATTTGTTAAAATTAGGTCAGCGCTACATCCAAGATGGCTGCCATTACCATATGTGGTCGAAACCTTAAAAAATCTTCTTCTCCAGAATCGCTGGACAGATTTCAACAGTTTTTTATTTTAAAGTTTGTTCAAATAAAGTTCCTGGGGTTAAAAATGGCCGTGCCCCGGGGGTCAAAAGTTTGTATATTGAGGTTTTGCATGTTTTTCATATAGACATATAGGAAAAAACTTTAAAAAATCTTCTTCTCTGAAACCACAAGGCACAGAGCTCTCATGTATTACATGTAGCATCAAGTTATGGTCCTCTTCTACGTTTGTTCAAATGGTGACCCTGGGGTCAAATTTGTCCCTGCCCCGGGGGTCACAGTTTTACATAGACTTATATAGGATTTCTTTTTTAAAAATCTTATTCTCGGAAACTACAATTTGGCCCTGCCCCAAGGGTCACATGTTTTACATAGACATGTATAGGGAAAAACTTAAAAAAATTCTTCTCTGAAACTGCAAGAGCGAGAGGTTTGATATTTTGCATTTACTATAAGCTTATGGTCCTTTACCAAGTTTGTTCAAATGGTGACCCTCGGGTCACATTTGGCCCCGCCCCAAGGGTCACATGTTTTACATAGACATGTATAGGGGAAAATTTAAAAAATCTTCTACTCTGAAACTGCAAGAGCCAGAGGTTTAATATTTTGCATTTGCTATAGGCTCGTGGTCCTCTACCAAGTTTGTTCAAATGGTGACCCAGGGGTCACATTTGGCCCCACCCCGGTGGTCACAGTTTTACATAGGCTTGTATAGGGAAAAACTGAAAAACATCTTCTTCTCTGGAACCACATAGCACAGAGCTCTCATGTATTACATGTAGCATCAGCTTATGGTCCTCTACTACGTTTGTTCAAATGGTGACCCTAGGGTCAAATTTGTCTCCGCCCCGAGGGTCAAAGTTTAACATAGACTTATATAGGATTTCTTTTTTAAAAATCGTATTCTCGGAAACTACAAGAGCCAGAGGTTTGATATTTTACATTTATTATAAGCTTATGATCCTTTACCAAGTTTGTTCAAATGGTGACCCTCGGGTCACATTTGACCCCGCCCCAAGGGTCACATGTTTTACATAGACATGTATAGGGAAAAACTTAAAAAATCTTCGTTTCTGAAGAGCCAGAGGTTTAGTATTTTGCATTTGCTATAAGCTTATGGTCTTCTACCAGGTGACCCATTGGTCACATTTGGCCCCAACCCTGGGGTTCACTGTTTTACTTAGGCTTGTATAGGCAAAAACTGAAAAAAATCTTCTCTAGAACCAAGTTTGTTCAAATGGTGACCCTGGTGTCAAATTTGGACGCGCCCCGTGGGTAACAGTTTTTTTTTTGTTTTTGTTTTTAATTTAATTTATTTTTGATTTTTTTTTTCAATTTCAATTGTTTTTCTTTTTCTTTTTTTTTTTATTATTTTTTTTTTAATGTTTCATTTATTTTTTTTTGTTTTTTTTTTTGATTGATTTGAATTATTTTTTTTTCATTTTTTTCATTATCTTTTTAATTACTTGACACTTAACATTTCTTGTCGGCGCTACTCATCCTAAATGGCTTGTTGAATTTCGACGAAACTTGGCAGGAAGCATCGGTAAGATGTCTAGTTGTGCATATCACGCTTTTGTTCCAGTTCGCTGATTTTTGACGGAGTTATGGCCCTTTGACATTTTTATTTGAAATTTCTTGTCGGCACTACTCCTCTTAAATGGCTTGTTGGATTTCTGCGAAATTTGGCAGGAAGCCTTAGTATGATGTCTAGTTGTGCAAAGCGCGGTATATCAATGAAATCTTGGACTATTTCGAAAACCAGCTTGATCTTGTTAGTAATAACAGAGTTATGGCCCTTGATTTGTTGAAAAATGCTATATTGTATTTTCCTTTGTTAAATCTGTAGGAGAAGAGAGCTATATCTAGCTATATCTATCTAAATCTATAAGAGCTGCTTTAGCCAGTTGAGCGTCCACAGGCCCTCTTGGGCCTCTTGTTTTCAGGCGCGTCATGCATAATGATATGGTCTATCATACAATGTTTTAAAACTGGCCCATTCAAGCATTATTGTAATATATCTACAAAAACACTACATTATTTATAAAAAAATGTTTTAAATCATCATATCTCTTAGGCATATCACATGTCACAATATCATTAAACTGACCTGCAGAAATTTAATAATCTATAAATAATGTTGCAAAATAAACCCAGTATTATTTGAGTTACGGCCCTTTTATTGTCACTTTTTACGTTAAAACATCTTGTTTCTCTTTCTCCTACAAAACTTTTCCAGCGTTACTTTTCAAACTTTACATAATGTTCACCTAGGATAACAAGCTGTATATATCGAATCGCCGTCAAAATCAACCTTGTATTAATAGACTTACGGCCTTTCTTCCTTCAAATGTTACGTTAAAAATATTTTTTATCGACCCAGTATTACCAGAGTCATGGCCCTTTTTTCATCAAATTGTACGTTAAAATATCTCTGTGTCTATCTCCTCCTATAGTTTTCAACCAATTACTTCGAAATATATAGGATGCTTATCTATGATGCCAACATGTGAATATGATTTCGGCATTAAAATCAACTTATATTACCGGAGTTATGGCGCTTTTTCCGTCAAATTTTACATTTTACACTGATTGTTTTTAGTGGGGTCATCTGTGTCCCATGAACACATTTCTAGTTTTTATACCTTGGTGCGGTTTTCGTCTTCCGTCTGTCCGTAAACGTTTGAAACTACTGGATGGATTTTCATGAAACTTTACAGAAATGTTGCCCGTGATGTCTAGTTGATCAAGGCAAAGAAATGGTACTATTTCGAAAATGATCAACATGACATGATGTTGTGTATATCTCCCAACTCATTCGATTTGCTAGAGCGTGTAATGATGTTATAGACTTCAATGATCGAAATAAAGTTATTACAAGTAAACTTCTTCAGCAAGGTTTTCGTTATCACAACCTACGTAATTCTTTCTCTAAATTCTACCGCCGCAACGAGGGCCTGCTGGTAAAGTACAACACCAACCTTAAAACACTTTTGCGACTAGGCATATCACAACCCTCATTTTATGGAGATGTGGTCTATAAAATTCGAAAGTTAAAAGGGTCTGACGGGTTTCCTGACCGCTTTACAAATTTAACCAGGAAGTTCGTCAAAAAAGGATATAACCCTTTGGTTGTACAGCGCACTGCATGTTTAGTGATTGACCTCTCTACAGTCAGTCATTACGCTTCACTTTTCACTTGTGCGATGACTGGACTACCTCTTGGGACTCTATGATTGTACCTACTGAAACTCCAACTAGCTGCAACTACTATGGTTGTTCAGTACGATTCTGGATACATCCTGAGATGTTTATTATTTTTTTGTATGTGTTTCTTTAGTTAGTTTCTCTGGATGTGGACTTTATTGTTAGAGAATTCCTTTTGATGGGATGTAGTTTTGTTTACACTGTCTTGTCTATTTGGGCGCTGAAGACAGGATAATAGCGAGGATTGTGAGCATATAAAATCGATTCAAGCTAACCAGTAGGCCTTATTGCCTACTGACCGTTCCAAGTCGGTAAACCCGTCTTCACCACCCTTTCTGTTGTTTTTTGTCTCCTTCATTGTATTTTCAAGTCCTTGTTTGCAGTACAGTGCGGACCTACGATGCCATTGAGTTCGGACGCTGTGGTTTCTATAGGACCCTATATCTCATTTTTGGTCCTTGTCAAAAATTATTTTGATTCGACATTAAACATGGCTGCCAGCGGCCATCTTTGTTTACATACATTTATATAGTAAAAGCTTGTAGCGACTACTCCTTTGCAACTACTTGGCGGATTTTCATGAAACTTCACAGGAATGTTGCTCTTAATGTTTAGTTGATACTAGCAAAATGTTAGGCCGGCCAAAAATTAAAGATGGCCGCAACAGCTAAAAATATATTTTAAAAAGCAAGTTGTAGCGACTAATTCTTAAAAACTGTAAATGACATTAAACATGGCTGCCGGTGGCCATCTTTGTTTACATAGAGATATATAGTAAAAAGTTGTAGCGACTACTCCTCTGAAACTACTTGACGGATTTTCAGGAAACTTCATTAGAATGTCGCTTTTAATATCTAGTTGATCCTAGCAAAATTTCACATCGGCTTGAATCGACATGGAACATTTTCTTAAATGATCAGCATGTCATGATGTTGGTCCTTATGGAAAATCAATTTGATTCGACATTAAACATGGCTGCAATGAGTAAATCAACAAAGTATACAATCTCATACCGATGTCAAGAAACTGACTATGAACGAAGTTTTACTTTCAACAAATGAATTTGAATGACTGTATAAAACAACATAAAAAATGCATTCAATCAGAACTCCTGTTAAATAAATGTTAAGTTACTTGCATTCCGTCCATTTATTCAAGCGTTTCCGGTAATTATTAGGTTTGGTGGTTAATAAGACAAAAAAAAAGACATTTAAATGGGGTGTTCCTTATGTTGTTCTTCTTTATTGTGATTACAGACCAACCGTCATGGCATCAAGAACAGGGCTTCTCGAATCTTCCGGTGATGCTGTTGACTGATTTCGATACAAACACCTTGGCGGCGACTGTGTCATCCGTGGCAATTATGATAGAACTATACGACATACCAGATTCAATAACAACATTACCAACTGATCTGTCTATTGACCAACACACTCATACATTTCTGCCAAAAGAGATACCATCGGATTTTGTTCCAATTACATGTCCTGCAGATGGTAATTGCTTATACAATGCAGTTTCTATTTCACTTTCTGGTAATACAGATATACTGAACAAAAAAAGAAACTTCCGCATTTTAAGCTGTGATTGTCATAGGGTTGACTTTGTTAGTCTTTGTACACCAGTCTAGATATAATTTCATCATTATATATCTATCACTCAATCATTCTGATCAATATTATTAATCATCAAAATCAGAGTTAGTTTGTTGCTGCTAAAACATGGGTTATTCACATTGCGAAATCACTATATTTGTATTATAAAGGGAGGTAATCTGAAAATATTCATTCTTGAAAGTTGTATGGCGCAAAAGTGAGTGAACAGGTCAGCTTACTTTCTCCGTCTTTTTGGTGCTGGGGTTATCTTCTGTTTATTTCAAATAGAACAAAACTGTGTTAAATCAAAGTTTAAACCACAAGAACCGGAAATGCTGTTTAAACCAAAACAAGGGGAATATCTTTGCGTTCAAGCTTGATTCTAGGAAAATTGTTTTCATGACAGTGCTGGCCTTTTAACAAAGTCATTAACATATAAGACCAAACAAAATACATTTTCATTGTGTCTACATGTATTGGTAAAGTTGCGGAAGTTTCTTTTTTTGGTTGAGTATATGTCATCTGAACTTCGTGTCCGAACTGCTGTTGCTTTATACCAATTGCAAGCTGAATTCTCAAATATACAAAGCATACCAGTATGACAGCTACTTCATGAACAGTGTGCTCTGTACAGTCCATTCAGTGCTATTGAATCCAATGTCAATACACACCACATTATTGACACTGAAATTCAACATGTATTTCACACAGAACTACAAAACATTTTAACTAATCACACATGGTCAAGCATGTAGCAAGTAAATGGTATATATACAGCCTTATAAATGCCAATATGGTCCGTCTATCCACATTTCACCACAAATATAAGATATCCTTTAAACACACTTGTTTAGCCATTAATAACAACAAGCGATAACATGTTTATCTTGCCAATAATGTGGTCACGTTACGTCCATAACAATAATTTCAAAGTAAATCACGTTGTGTCACTTGTGCCATATACATACGTAAATTTCCCACAGATATCATCAGACTAAATCTCCTACAACCCATTCATACGCGACTTAGTCGTTTTTCTGGAGCTTGTACTCGAGTTGAGGACTTTAATATTCGTAATCTTTGTATAACTAAAAAGTTACTCAATCAGGGTTACCGTTACCATAAACTTCGTAAAACCTTTGCAAAATTTTATTATCGTAACCCTGATCTTCTTTCCAAATATAAAAATAAGTTAAGGACTATCACAACCTGACTTCTATGGTGATGTGATTTATAAACTTCGTAAGATTCAGGGTCATGATCACTTTCATACTATCTTTGTTAAACTTGTTAAAAGGTTTATCAAAACAGGTTATGACCCTATCATTTTGCAACGTACTGCATGCTTGGTAGTGGACCCTTTTACAGTTCGCCACTATCTTTCCTCTTTAATTGTACGATGACCGGACAGGCTGTGGACCCTAGGATGACGCCTACCTAAAGCCCATTGGGACGGTGGCGTTTGATGTTTGTCAAAGCAAGGAATGCCCCGTTTCACAATACATATGCCCGAAAAGACAGTTGTGATAATGCAAAGGGAAACAAGTGCTTGTATTCGATGCACAATCCCAAATCTTATCCTAAAACCTGATGAACATTTTGTCAGTCTTTTGTTACTGTACCTACCATTCCGTTCCAAAGATGATTTTCTGAAGCCATATGCTACATATCAAGAAGCAGTTATGGACAAACAGCATCTTCTTGATAAAACTGAAATAGAAATAACCAAACGCATGGATGATTTGGAGAAAAAACTGCAATATCTGTTTACACTAGATCCATCTAATATTGATAACATATAAGCTGTGATTACACCATCATACCAAGAAAACAAAATGCAATCTTCATCTGAAGATCCAATTGCTATTCAGACAGTATTTCCATTTGATATCATGGAAAACGCACAGGCAAGTACAACAAATGAGAGTCCGGTCTTTAATTTTGAAATGTTTGCACATATGTCTTTCTTCACTGTGACTGATGAATAATTCTTGCACAATACCTCCCTGATGACAGATTCTCAACAAACAAACTGTTTTCAACTACATCAATACAAAAGGAGGGGAACAAACCCATCTATTCATTACAGGTGGAGCAGGTACAGGAAAGTCATTTCTTTTAAAATTGATAACGGAGGAACTCTTACGGCAAAACAAACATTAGTTTTCTAACGAGGCTGTTGCTGCACCAACTGGCGTGGCTGCATACAACATAAATGCATTTACATTGCATAATTTCCTTCAACTGTCTACACAGGACCATTATAATGCTCCATACCATCCATTACCACCACGTACCCTCAAAGTATTGTTCCGGGCTTTCCAACATGTTAAATATATCATCATAGATGAAATCAGCTTGGTCAGTTATAATACACTTACACATATTCATCTATGATTAAATGAAAACAAAGACAAAATGCAGCTGTCACATTTGGTGGCTTGACTATCACTACATGTGGCGATCTATACCAGTTGCGTCCTGTCTTTGGTAGCACAGTATACTCTAAACTAATCTAAAGACCCTTATAATGCACAACTCCTCAACAGAGTACCTATAGGAAGATGACATACATGTTCTTGAGACCCGTCTCATTAACAATACAATTGAGCATCAACATTATCTACACATATTTCCTACTAAACTTGACCGTGATTTACACAACCAATCTCAGATACAGGTCATATCTGACACTAATAACATACATATTATAAATGCAGTGCATGATGTACCTGATTCTGATATACCAGAAGATGATCAAAAATGTGCGGGTATTCCTCGTCAAACTACATCAGCAGTCAATGCACGGGTAATGCTTTTACTCAACATAAACACACAACAGGGATTAGTGAACTGTGCTCAAGGAATAATTAAAAGCATTTAAAGAAAAAAAAAAAATTAAACAACAAGATAATGAAATGCCAATGTGTGTAAATGTTCTCTTCGACGATCCAAATGTCTTGATAGGCATACAACAAGACCAACAACTTATAGGCATAACTCCTCTTACTGTAAGATTGGCAACAATAATAAATACATTACTCGTACACAAATCCCTCTGATATTATCGTTTGAAACAAATGTTCACAAAGTACAAGGCTTGACTCTTGAAAAAGCTGTTATAGACATTGGACCATCTGTCCTTTCACCCAGTATGGCTTATGTAGCACTCAGCAGGGTCATATGTCTTTCAGATATATATTTGTCAAAACTTCCTCCACCACGCATTCGTTCAACTGCAATTTTGAATTCAATTTGAATTGATGGAATCTTTCTCGGAACGAATCTCTACGTGTCCCGCCATATAATTTATGGATCCGATACTTAAATATTGAGATTTTGGGTAAAAATGTTAAATAATTGAATAAAATCGCTGAAATTAGAAATTAGAAATATATCTTATACAATAGAAAAAGGAATATTGTAACCTTTTTGGGCAGAGTAATGTCCAGTGATTAAGTAGAAGAAAGTCCCCAACCGCATGATGTTTGGAAATGCCTTAAAAAGGCGAACAAATACATGTGTTGTATTTGTTCGGGAGGTTCTGTCATGTCATTTTTTAACCAATTCCCAGAAGGTATCAGCTAGAGCAGGGTTGTTTGATTATAAAAGCAAATAAAATGTCGTCGTGCCATGCTCTCCTTGGAAACATATGATGGGTCAATGGCGATATCTCCAGGTGAGATTAGGAATGTTCCATAGAAAAAAGACGGCACTTTTTTTCTATCATCTGGCGATATGTCTTGTAACATGTATGTTTAAATTAGTTTTTGTATAAAGAAATATAAAACGATCGGACAGGGAAAGTAGCATTTAAGGAGGACAGTCAACCACAAAACACACAAACAAACACGCAAACAGACATGTGTCCTTTGTTGGATACACAACTTTGGTCATCCCTGTGAAATAGTTTAATCCTATTTACAGAAGATGTTCCAAAATTGAAATATGTTAAACATTGTAAAATCAAATCCTGATCTAAGCTGTCAAATGTCTTTTCGAAACCAGCAAAAAATAAATATGTCCTGGTAAATTGTCTTCGTTCAAATAGTTGATTATTTCAAATATTGTTCTTATATGCTCTCCTATGAGTCCCCCTTTATTCTGTACTCGGTAAAAAGATAATGATTATGTAGTGGAAGAGATGGATGGTTTTTGTGGGTTACTGTGCTTAAAAGCGTACTAGAAGAGTGTTGTACGGTATAGTTGTGCCACGTGACATGTGCTTCATGAATTATTGCGCACGTTTTAACTTTTATGAAAAAGAGCATAACTGTGCGAAAATGGAAGTAATAGTTATTGGAAATGTGTAAGAACATTTCGTGAGTTAAGATGCCGATGTGAGTGAAGTGTGATGAACATAGGTCAAATCTGATCAAGTTATAGCCAGTTATGAACTTGGTTTGGTTGCAGGTTAAACTTTTATAAAAACAAATAACTCTGTGAAAATGAAAGTCAAAGATATTGCATATGTGTAACAACATTCGTTAAGGTAAAATGAGGATGTGTGTGAAGCTTCATTAACATGGGTGAACTACTATGCAGGGTGGTGCCAGATTTGACACCAGAGTCACCATTTGAACAATTTTTGTAGAAGATCATAAACTCATGGTAAATAGAAAATATTAAACCCCTGGATGTTGGAGTTTCGCAGAAAAAGATTCTTTAATTTTCAACTTTTTCCCTAAATAAATCTATGTAAAACATGAAAAATGAAGGCCATATCCTGTTAACGAAGAAAAATATAGCATTTTTAAGTTAGTGAAGGGCCATAACTCTGGTATGATGGCTCAATATAGCTGTTTTTTTAACATATGGGAGCTTTTATTGATATTAACAATCTGGAAAAGCTTGGTAAAGATCGGATGAAAAATGAAGGCCCTATCGTCTTAACAAGGCAAAACAGCATTTTTTTACTAAATCAAGCGCCAAAACGCCGTTGTTACTGTTCCGATCTAGTTTGCTTTTTAACTTGTTCGAGTTTTCATTGATATCAACAATCTGGTAAAGTTTGGTAAAAATCAAATGAAAAATGAAGGCCCCATTGTGTTAAAAAGTAACAAAGTTGACGGACGACGGACTACTCATCCCAAAAGTTCTACTGGCCGTAGAGCTTAAAACCAGTCACCCAGGGTAATATCAATAAAAAGAAATATAAAAAGATCGGACAGGGAAGGTAGCATTCAAGGAGGACAGTCGACCACAAAACACAGAAACAAACACGCAAACAGACAACGAAGAATGCAAAAGCAATAATAAATGCAAACGACATCACAAACACAAAAGGGTTGAGAATAGGGCTACCGCCTTGGAACGGTCAACGGCAGGCATTAAAATCAAACGGTAATTGTTATCTTTTCGAAGTTATCGTGCAGAATGTGTTATTCCATATACGGTCATGGTGACCTTGACTCCAAATTTAAAGCAACATGTAGAAGATAATAGAAAACGTAAGAATGGGTAAGGCGTCTAGTAATAATAAAGATTATATCTTTATCTGGAATGTTTATTCTAGATTTTGTTATACAATATATAAGAAGATTTTGTAACATGGATTTGCAAAGTTATATGTCAACTGTATATTAACATGGTATTATTATAGGAAGAAACTAAGAAAGACATGCATGTGTTTGTTGTGGATGTGGAGATTACTGTTTAGGAAAAATTGTTTGTGTGTTTTAATGAATAGGTTTAAATTCACCGTATCAGGGCTCCTGAATAAGCAATGCATGAATGAATGAATGGTGTTTTACGGCACGTCGACATTTAAAAAGATCATATTGTGCGCAAAAACCGACGAAAGATAAAGAAATTAAGTAGTAATTAAAAATTAATGTAAATATATAAAGATAAAACTATTAAAAACTAACGGATGATATGGTAGTAATATAAACTATAATATATATGTAAATCAACAAATTCCCGTCAACGGGTATATAGACAAGTAAATATATATAAGAACACATTGTAATGATTTATATAGTCCGATTGTTTTTAGGAAATCTAAAACAAAACTAAAATCTATAGTATCAAATAACTCTTTCATAGTATTAACATTGTAGTAACTTTGACGCATAGAATCAAAGTCTACACATTCCAGCAAGATATGTTTGACCGTTAACGGTGCTTTGAAGGGTATACATTCTGGTAATAGCTCAGCTTGTAATGCATATGAATGAGTATAACGTGTATGCTCTATCCTGCACCGGGCTAGGACACTTCTTCCCGACGAATGGTCTACCAGAAGAACGCCATTCTCCAAGTAACGGTTTAATTGGATGGAGTTTATTGTTAACTGACAAATCCCAAGCGGCTTGCCAAGAGTTACGAATACAAGTGTTAATACAACTTTTAAAATCAGTATAAGGTAATATAGCATTATATATATGTAAACTTAATGCTGCTAAACACTATCAGCTCTATCATTACCTGGTATTCCTACATGGCTTGGAAGCCAGCAGAAAATAATAACATTATCAACTATAAGAGGATTGTACTTTTCTGAAAGCTGAAAAACAACTGGGTTATCATGTTTCATATTACCCAGTGCTTGAATAGATGAAAGGGATCAGAAAATATTACAAAATGGTCATCATCGGATTCCTGGATATAATTTAATGCAAGTTCAACAGGCGGCTCTTTATACTGTGTTTGTGAACAACAGCTGCTACAGCTACCTTATCTCCATCTTTAGAACCGTCTGTGTATAGATGTTGAAAGTTACTGTATTTCGATTTAATTTCATTAAATTTGCTTTGCAAGATAGTAGGATCTGTACTGGATTTGTTACTATTACAAAGATCAAAAATAATTGTTGGTGTTTCCAAAGTCCACGGTGGAATTTGTGGTACTTTGTACTTGGCAATCAAATTTAGATCGATTTCAGTGTCTCTTAATTTTGGTTTAATACAAAGACCAAATGGTCGAATGACCTTCGGTTTTCGATCAAAAAGAGGTTCATAACTAGGATTAAAAACATTATCGAAAGTTGGGTCTGAAGGGTTAGATTTTAATTTAAAGGCACATTGAAGAGCTAATTTGTCCCGTCTATGAGACACTGATGGTTCATTAGCTTCAACATATAGACTTTCGGATGGTGATGTACGAAAGGCACCTAGGCGAGTCGTCATCCTTGATTATGTATAGGATCGAGCATCTGCAAGTATGACTTGCGAGTCGGTCCATATACTATTGAGCCGTAGTCCAGCGTGGATCTGATAAGAGATCTATAATGTTGTAAAAGTACTTTACGATCTGCTCCCCAATTATTGTTTGCAACAACTTTAAGTAAATTAAGAGCTTTAAGGCACTTTGCCTTCAAGTATTTAAGGTGTGGTATAAACGTTAATTTACGGTCGAAAATAAGACCAAGGAATTTTATCACATCCACTACTGGTATTGGTGACCCATCCCGTGTTCGATGAGGGTCTTCATGATGTTTACGTAGTTGACAAAAGAGCATACAAATAGTTTTAGATTTAGAAAATTTAAAACCATTTTCATCCGATCAGGTCTGACGTTTATTGAGACATTGTTGAAGTTGTCTCTCAAATGTTTTTTGCACGATAACATATAACAAAGTCGTCAACATATAGAGAGAGCAAACCACACCACGATTGGTGCATTTAACTATACTGTTAATTTTTATATTAAAAAGGGTGACTGAAAATATGCTGCAAATGACCACAGCACAGAGAATAGTGATAATGATAATGGGCAGGAAACTGGTGCCAGAAAAGGTAGTGGTCTTATTCTTTATTGGGTACCAGAGGGGATTAGGAGAAGTTGACCAGCACATGTAAGGTTAAATGGCGCCTAACAGAAATGAATATGCCAGGCTGATCTTCCATTTACATCATAAAATATGGAAAATGGGCCTGGAACCTTGTCACTTGCAGAAATGCAGATATGTATTTGGCCAGAATGGACGAAATACTGTTTAATGTATGTTAAAAGTTAAAAAATAGATTGTCTATGGTATGACACGTGAACAAGATGATCCAGTATGCCATTAGCTTAAGCTTTGCTTGGCGGTGGTATAATGAGTACAAGAAGTTTAAAAAAATGGCCACTGGCGGTCATGTTTGACATTGAATTAAAATTGATTTTGTTTAGGACCAAGTACATGTCATGCCAGTCATTTTAATAAAGGTTTCAAATCAAAAGCACGTATGTTCTTTGAGAAGTAGTCACGATAAACTTGTATTTTTAAAATATATTTTTAGCTGTAGCATTCAACTTGAATTTCCGGCTGACATGGTTTTAACTCTAGTGTTACTGGTCCAATGTGGTTGCTTTTTGAACTTGTGTGAATATGCATTGATATGAACAACGTGGCAACTTTGGAAAAGATCAAATGAAAAATGAAGACCATGTTGGGTTAAAGAGGCAAAATGTGGCGTTACTGGTCTGATTGGATGGGTCGAACTTGTTTGAGATTTGATTGATATCAACAATCTCGCCAAGTTTTGAAACGATTGGATTGAAAACAAAGGCACTATTGTGTCTATGTGGCCGTAACTCAGGTGTTACTGGTCTAATGTGGTTGCTTTTCGAACTTGTCGGAATATTCATTATGAAACAAGAAAACCATATTAGGTTAAAGAGTCAATCTGTGTCGTTATTAGTCCAATTTTGCTTGTTTTCGAACTTTTTCAATGTTTGTTTGATATCAACAATTTGGCTACGTTTTGAAACGATTGGATTATAGACAAAGGCCTATTGTGTTTATAGTTCTTGAGCTGGCTGTAGACCCCTCTCCCCCTATATTTGACCTCGATAACACATAATAGACTTGAGTTAGTAGGAGAAATCCTCCCCCACCCCAGGGAGAATTTTGTAGGGTATGATTTTCTGAAAGAACATATATTAAGCTTAAAAATGAGACATGTGTGCCATCTGAGCGTTTGGGCTTCAGTGAGTTTTGGGGAAAAACGTTGCGTTTTTAGACGAAAATCACCGAAATCTGAAATTATTTTTTAGAAAAAGAATGGAATACATTAGAACCAAATTGAACTGATGGAATCCTTTTCGGAACTCATCTCTACATGTCCCACTATATAATTTATAGATCAGATACTTAAATATTGAGATTTTGGTTAAAAATGTTAAATTGTTTTAATAAAATCGCTGATTTCTGTAATACATTGGGGGTATTTAACTAACAATTAGAAATATATCTAAAACAATAGAAAAAAAATAATATTGTAACCTTTTTGGGCAGTGTAAGGACCAGTGATTAAATAGAAAAAGTTCCAAACCACATGTGGTTTGGAAATGCCTTAATTTTGGGGCGAAAAATATGTATTTTTGTCAAAAATCGCCGGAATCTGGAATTATTTTTTAAAATTAGTTTGAACATATTGCTTATCAAATGGAAGCAATAGACTGTTGCACAGCATACATATTCAGATTTTCCTGGCATCATATATAACATATGTGCTCAAATATTGGCATTTTAATGCAAAATGTTGGAAAAAATTGCAAAAATCACTGATTTCTTTAATCCATTGGGGGTATTGGGTTAGCATTTAGAAACAAATATTTGATACAATAGAATAAAGACATTTTGTAACATTTTAGATAGACAAAGGTCCAATAATTAAGTAGAAAAATGTCCTGAACCATATGATGCTTAAAATATTGCCTTAATTTTCATGCGAAAAATGTGTATTCCCGTCAAAAATCGACGGAATCTGGAATTATCTTTTGAAAATAGTTTGAACATAAACTTATCAAATTGAAGCAATAAAATGTTGCTTCACAGGGTCCACAGCCTGTCATCGTACAATTAAATAGGAAAGCATAGTGGCGAACTGTAAAAGGGTCCACCACCAAGCATGCAGTACGTTGCAAAATGATAGGGTCATAACCTCTTTTGATAAACATTTTAACAAGTTTAACAAAGATAGTATGAAAGTGATCATGACCAAAAATCTTACGAAGATTATAAATCACATCACCATAGAAGTCAGGTTGTGATAGTCCTTGTCGCAGAAGAGTCCTTAAATTACTTTTACATTTGGAAAGCAGATCAGGGTTACGATAATAAAACTTTGCAAAGATTTTACGAAGTTTATGGTAACGGTAACCCTGATTGAGTAGCTTTTTAGTTATACAAAGATTACTAATATTAAAGTCCTCAACACGAGTACAAGCTCTTGAAAAATCATCTCTCTTGTCATAGATTTTGCTAATTATTTCACAATTTTCAATCGAGAGATCTGAATCAAGAAAAGAAGCGTTATTATCAGATATATTAGCTTTATTAAGCTGAAGTTCTTTAGGATAAGTATTATCAACCATAGTTGGAAAGAAAGGGTTGTCAATGTTCAATATGTCATCCAGATACCGAAAGGAGTCATTAAAGGCTTCAATAACATCTGCCTGTGTATCTGGTGAAAGACTCAACATGAAATCCCTTTCATAGCAAAATAAGAACAAATCTGCGACAAGTGGTGCACAGTTCGTACCCATAGGGATACCAACAAATAAAGCAAGCCTTATATGGATTTTTATGTAATATAGGAATCCAGTACATAGTAGGCAGTTTATTTTGCTTATCGTTTACACCAGCCTTGAAAGTAGTGCACCGAGTGATATGTGCGGAAACAACATCATCCTCAGTAGAATTACCTGGAGTATACGAATTGGTGCTGCCGAGTTCCAGAGATAAAACAATGACGTAATGTAGGCGTCAAACAATAATTACATTATTAGCTGCTTTATCTGCAGGAACTAAAACAAATATATTATGAAATTCCTGAATTTCCAATTTTAAATTACGAAAGGAAAACCTAGGTCTCGGAGGAAGTGAAGAGGGGTTAGCATTATAAAAGTTAATACGTGTATCTATAATTTTCAGAATTGACTTTTTCCAAGTAGAAAGTGAGTTTGGGTCCGCATGTTCTCTACGACACCATTTGATACTAATATCTTCAATGGAGTGGGCGATCTGGGCACGACAGCCATAAAATCAATAGTTGAAGGTAATCTATATTTAGGACCTCTCGAAAACAAATGCCGAATACGTTTATCAATAATATCAAAATTACCAGTGATGACATGACCTGCTGGAGCATAGCAAAATGTTGATGTGTTGCATTCACATTCCTTAAGAGTATTATGTACTATATCAAGGTCAGAAACTATTTTGTTGTGGTTGAAAATAATATTTCTAATAGGCTTTTTATACTTATACTAAATTACAGGACTTTCGGATCTTTGGAAATATTTTGGGATAGAATCAACTACATGAGTATCTCGAAAAATACTAGGCATGTCAATGAAATCAATACCTTTATTAATATATAGTAGTTTTAGAAAATGCCTGACGTGATTAGACTCCTTGTCAATATGGGGTCGGAGAACATGTTGTGTATAGCTATGGAAGCAGTGTTATACAAGGGATCTGTACGAATGAAAATTCTGTCGGTTTTCTCGTCGATCAAATTTACTGATGAAATAAACAAAGAGGTAAGCCGTGAAAGCATAGAGTGCTTTCCAGACTGTCTCAGATTTGTCAACAATTGTCAAAAAATATTTCTTCAATTACCACACATGACAGCTGTGCTCTCTCAGATATACGCCAAATTGCACAATTACATAGCTAAGTTTAAAAAAGCCGATAAAGCATGCCCCCTTACCCCATAATTTGACGGGCCTATATATGCATTTCAGGTCAGCTACCCACCTGAATTTGCTAGAACGTTGGAATAAACATAGTTTATCAATAATTTAAAAAAATAACCTTTATTAAAACATTTGCACTACCCACACTCATATAATATTATCCTCTAACAGTTTTAGAGAGTTCAAATGAAGTTTGTATTAAATAAATAAAAAACAAATTGTTTAAACTTTTATGGGATGGTTAACCCGATAAAATAAACAGAACAATATTCCAGTATAAATATATAATGCGAGATCTCCCAAAAACCATCTTTTTGCATCAATGTAAAATTGCAAATAGAAGTCTTTGTGATTTTTGTAATATGCATATAGAAACCATCAAGCATTTATTTTGGGAATGTCCAGTCACATATACCATGCCTTGTTTTGGGAATGTCCAGTCACATATACCATGCCTTGTTTTGGGAATGTCCAGTCACATATACCATGCCTTGTTTTGGGAATGTCCAGTCACATATACCATGTCCAGTCACATATACCATGTCCAGTCACATATACCATGTCCAGTCGCACATACCATGCCTTGTATTTATCCATATAATTGATGTTAGTTTTGATTCGTGTTTTTGGTTCACTGCGATCCTTTAATGCTACATTTCCTATTCGACTTATGCATTTCTGGACATGGGGGAGGAAAATCTCTATGTTCACCGCCATATGCATGCCGTCTTCGGTATTTTATGAATATTGAGTTCTGCTCAACCCGGGGCTAGAGGGCGTGAGCGGTAGCTATCATATTTCACTACCGTTCATTCAAACCGAGAATGCAATATTTTGTATGTGTCGTGTTCGGCCGTTTCCAAAGGTCCATTTTCATACTCTTTTCTATAAATTGCTTGGAATATTACGGGTTTAAAATATTTCCGAAATGACCAGTCCATCAGATGTGACTTAAAGCTGATGCCAATTTCACTAAAGTTCACATTGCAATATACAGCTGGGGTAAATAAACGTCTTTAAACATATTTCCGATATGACCAGTCCATCCGATGTGACTTAAAGCTGATGCCAATTTCACTAAAGTTCACATTGAAATATACAGCTGGGGACTAAATAAACGCCTTTACACACCAGAATTATCCCCATTTGAAATTCCTTCTACTTTATCAAACTGTAACTTTAACACGATTGTGTAATATCTACTGATTGTTTGCCAATTAACGTGTATTGTATAATACTAATAAACGCTGCAAAGCGGGTCCACTGGAAGCAACACACACAAACAGGAGAGAAAAGTAGCAGACTCGGTATTATTGAGTATGTGCATGAGATGTTATATAACGGGCAACACCTCTCACGCCTCCTAAAACTGGCTTAAGCGTTTTCTACTTTACCCACAAAGATGGGTACCTTTGGAGATCGCTAAGCCCGATACTTATATTTAGTGATCGGTGGTACATTTTCAATTTCTTTTGCTTTCTTACTTAATTTTCGATTTGGTGGTTCCACTACTCCGTCCGATAAAAGGCTCTAGGTATTGTTTAATCACTCATAGGATATGTTGTCTGCTGTTTAATTTAGTCATGTGGCTGTTACTTGTGATACGCAGGCTTCATAACCGCTACTCCCAACTAAATTCCTTTTTGTTTATTTCGCTCTACGGGGCATACAATTTTATTAGATCCTGGGACCATACGCCGCTGGATATAGGGGATGAAATAAAGATACAAATATTGCTATATCCACGGCCATATGCTTGCCATCTTCGGGATGGTTAAAGTTCTGTACTGTTGATTTTTATGAATACTGAGTTCTGTTCAATCCGGGGCTAGAGGGCGTGAGCGGTAGGTAGCATATTTCACTACCGCTCATGAACAGTCTCAGTCAAACCGAGACTGCAATATGTCATATGTGTCGTGCTCGGACGTTTCAAAAGGTCCATTATCATACTCTTTTTGATGATCCCGAAAGTTTTAACATGAAGTTGCCTCCTTCACTATGTCATGAGCTGTACGTGTTACAGGAGAAAGTAAAGTAAGTACTTTAAATGTATTGCTTTCCGAAAGTTCTATCGTCCTTTGTCCCTCTGAAATACTTATTTAGTCATTTCTGTGCTGTCCCATTTGATTTTTTTCCCATAGTTGTCATAATAAATTATCTCTACATAACTCATAACGAGTCATTACGTTACCTGTGTTTGTTTTGTTAAAATTTTCTTTAATAATTTTACTTGAACAATTTACATTCCACACACATTAACTAAACTCGACAGTCTTTATTTACACTGTCCGGTACTATAGGTATGACAGTAGGTTAAGAGTGAGGTTTGGTGCACCCTAGAACCTGGTTTAAAACCCCCAGTGGCCTTTTTAGCCATTGACCGTTCCAAGGCGGTAGCCCTATTGCCAAACCGTTTGTGTCTGTGACGTCTTATTTGGCCTTTTATTCATCTTTAAAGTTGTTCTTTGTTTCTGTGTTTGTTTGTGGTTGACTGTCGTTCTTGAATGCTACCTTTTCTGTTCGATTTTTATATCCATATTAGTCGTTTCAAGTGCGTTTTCGCGAATCCGAATATCAGCACAATGCCGTTTTCGTATCCTATCAATTTCTGTATTGTTTTATTGAAATGTTCCACTCCATTACGCGTATTATGTGATCATGTACGAAGCTTCAACATATGTAATACTTTGCAAAAGTCCCTATAGATACTAAATGTCATTATTGGCATAGCAATAATCATATGGACGATTTCATCTTGAAAATAAATTCTCAACTCAAACAATGAACGAATTAGAGATTGCTTTTGCATCGGTATACTTCCAATATAAATAATTTTCCTCTGTTTATGTCATTTGCAGTTATCCAACTGTACCATATGCCATTTTTCATTAATTCTGCCATTGGAGGAATTTATATTATTAGTGTTTTTGCGACACATTTTGGATATGTTGTTTACAACATCTAAAATGTATGACACAGTGCCTAATTTCTGTTTAAGTTGGTACAATCGTCGCTAGTATGGTATATATATATATATATACATAGGTGGACGGTATAGCGGTTTTAAATCTGTAACTTTGCTGCTTGTATGTTAACTGAGATATTTTAAATCGTGAACAAAAACAAATGCGTTCTTTTTCTTGTTTTAATATTTCATGAACTCATTAGTTGGTCTTTTATAACATAATAGTTTACTGGTTGGTAATCTTCCTTCAAAGTTGCTGAACGTTGGTGTAAGAGATGGTCATAAATATTCCTATCTTTGATTGATTAAAAAATGTAAAAACTGACAGAAGAGAATTACCTTTTGTATTATGTATTCCTTTTATTGATTTCATGTGTTGTTCAGCAGTTATATATGTGCTAAGGAAATATACAAAGTGAATCATAAAACGTCAGTAGTTTAAGCTTGTTTAGATACAAATCAACATATTTTTGCTCTCCGTATTTATGGGTTACCACATTGCATATTATGTAATTATCATTCTGTTGCTTAGTTGTTTTCTTAATGCACTAAATGATTGAACATAGTAATCTTGAACGGACTCAATAAAATCGCGTTTGCTACTTTTCTTTCTTGTTTGTTTGTTTGTGTGCGTTGATTTAAAGAATCCTCTTTTCAATATGTACATGTATTACTCCTATAGAAACATATTACGTACGTCATACACGTATTTGCGCTTTACCATTTCTATCACAATTGTGTTGTTTTACCCTGTGAGACCCAATAAAAGTATCCCTATACACATTACGTGGTATCATCTTAATTCCATTAAGCGATTGGAAGTCGCACGATTTTATAACGAATATTGCGACAATAAAAAACGTTTAAAAACATTTTTACTGAAGAAAATGCGATAACCTGTTTAAAATTACATATTAATTGTTTTAATTTTACAATATGCAAACTTTTAAAGCAGAAATTAAGGTTTTATTTCATACCCCAGCCAACCCCGTTTTCGCTTCTTGGAGCAGGGGTTGGATGGGGTATAGAAGTTAATACTCGGAACGCGTAATGATCGGTTTAATATGATATGCTTAATCCCAACTATGTGTCACACCGGGTACAGTATTGTGGTGAATAATACATAGTTACACTATCCTGTCTTACTGGGATCACAGTAGTGTCAAATTGAGATTTGATGCACCCTAGAACCTGGTGTGAAACCCAGCGGCCTTTTTGCCACTAACCGTATCAAGACGATAGCCCTATTTTCCTGCCTTTTATATTTGTGATGTCAGATACATTGCCTCTCATTTATCCTTATAATTGCTATTTGTTTAGATGCATGTTTGAATTATATCAACATTCAGTCAACACAAAACAAGCATCTAAACAAATAACAATTACATGGATAAATGAGAGGTATTCTATCTGACATCACAAATATAAAAGGCAGGAAAATGGGGCTATCGTCTTGATACGAACGGTTAGTGACAAAAAAGCCGCTGGTTTTGAAAATCCGGACCAAGAACCAAGGAATCGCTGTCAAGGCTTTCCATCTTCCAGTGTACGTCGGCCGAGCCTCGTCACAACACAGCAGACAGTGTACGTCGGCCGAGCATCGTCACAACACAGCAGAGAGTTTTTTAGTATTTGTTTCATTATCAGTCATCATGTTATTTGAATTGCTTTTTTATTTATATTTAAATGTGATATATTTTAGAAGGTTGTTTTGATTGGCTGTACTTTCAAACGTGTTTCATACTGCTAAATGATGCGGTCGACTTCACACTGAATGACTATATTGTTTTAACGATAAGTGATTCCTGGAGTTTTCAAAATATGTCCTGGATATCGGAGTATCAGATACGTTTATCATGTTTATCAGGTATTTTCAAAACAGAAAGACGTATCGTAAATCAATGAGCCAAATGTTACCGTGTTTTTTTCCCTTTTGATGACATGTTCTGTGCATATATACACGCACGCTGTGTTATATATATGTATCATCTATTCATTTTCAATGCTGCCTCCTGTGTTACAGGAAGATATTTGAATTCACTCTGCCAATTTTACTGGTGAAACGGAGGTTTCGTGAACGGTTTAAATCATCTCGGCAGAGCCTCGTCCTTGGTTGCAAATCTAACCCCTCGGGTGAGATTTCTCTATCTCACATGGATAACTCATGATGGATTAATTTTTTTCCATTATGTGTTTATTACCGGCATAAAATCAATAACTTTGCTGATTTAACGCCAGAATAAGGCGACGTCGACGTAACGCCATGACGTCGTAAGTCACATGTCATGTAACTCAGTTATCAGTTATCTCACATGAGGAAAATGCCTATCTCACATGAGCAGAAAAGGGAGAAAATAGCTAGATTTTCTAAACATTAAGGAATGATATATTGTTAAAATCAATGTTTGATAAAATATACGTCCAGTTCTTATATATTTTGATAAAGTGTATATTTAGAGGCAAACATGGAACACATGTTATCATTAACAGAGCTTAGCCGTCTCAAACCATGCATTTAAAACAGAACCCTATAAGTATGCAGATATATTGCATATGTAATAGTCTCGGTCGGCCAAGACCGTGTCATGCATATGATATCGGCATGGGCAGATTAGGCCTAAAGATTAGCCGATCATATACGCGCGTGTTCTCATGCACATAACGTCAACGTTTGACATCACAGACATGAAATGTTTGACAGTAGGACTACCGCCTTGGAATGGCTAGTAGCACAACTGGCAAAACCTTTGCTACAGAAGACGAGATTATATTGAACGCTATCGCCAAAACCTGGGAAAGACGAATTTATTTTGCTCATTATTACAAACTGGTAGCGACAGACGAGTTTATATTGCAAATTAGTACAGGCCGTGCCTCAAACGACGATTTTGTAGTTCGCATTATTACAAACTAGCGACAAAAAATAACTTTTTAAATTGTTTAAAAAAAAAAGAAGCAAAAACAGATATTTTCTAAATGTATACAGTGCTTCGTATTAATATTGACTGGTACACTTGACAAAGCTTTATTCAATACTTGGCAATATCTGCTTATGATAACGGACAGGAGTCTTTCTTTGCGTACTATCTAGCACTCTTAGGTATGGTCTGTATACACAAAGCAATGTATCTCTACGTAGTTTGCATAATACGGCTTGATGGAATATTGCATAAGTTACAATTGCATCATATCATCATCAAAGTCAGTTATATCGGCGGCAATCCAATTTATAAGGTTGTATATGGGTGTTTGCATACAGATAACTGTCTGTTTTTTATTTGATTTTTTTCTTTTCTTTCTTAAAGTTGGGTATTTAAGCGAGCAAATATAACGTAGGAGATCATTTATTGTATAGACATCGACCAGTGCACATCGTACCTGTACACAGGTAACATAATGATTTACAGAAGAAAAACAGATTTGCCTCTTTCTGGAATCGAACACACGACCTTCTGATTTCAAGTCAGGTGCTCTATTACTGAGCTATAACGCTGCTTGAGAAAATGGTATACAAACTACAATTTATTATGAGGCAAAATAACTTAACATATATTTGAACGCAAGTCAAGATGAATCCATAAATATATAGACCATCTTGTTGGACGTGTAAATTAGCATTGCCTGGTGAAATACTATATGTTATCACTATGAAACCAATATTCCGCCTCAAAACAACCATATATCGACTTGTTATTTAGCGCATGATGAGTTTGTTTGAGTGCTGGTTATTACGTAATGCCTATTCACTGTTAATAATGCTAGAATAAACCAATAACTAGCCTTGGTCTAGTGGTTAAATGTACGGCCTTCAAAACTAAAACGCAACGGCTGTGGTTCAAATCCCGTTCCGGGCAAATACTTTTTTATCACATATATTCTGAAGCCGTATATTTATCGATGTTACCTGTACGAAGGCGAAACAAAAATGTGATATTTTACGCATCGATTTCTGCCTTATATACCGACTATTGGGGTGTGCGTAGATTTGAATTTTTTTCACACGTGACTCATTCATATTCATGAGTTATTACCAGTTAATATAGAGCGTCTGTAGCTTTAAGCTTAAAGCAATCAAGAAGGTCAACTGGTCTTGAAATGCTCACATGATGGCATTGTCACATTGTAGATACGTGCAACAGTAACATAAATGTGTGAGAAAAAGCAGCTCGGGTCAGCTTAGAGAAACCTCCAACTTACCCTACTGTCATCCCAATAAAACGGCACATGTAAATAAAGAAATCCCAGTCATGAACTATTCTCTAACCAACAAGGCAGCATTAATAGGCAATAAAAGTAAAACACAAAGATGCTCGTGTATATATAAATACAAACAAACAATAGTCTAGAACACCACAAAGAAAGTACTCAATGACTTGGCAGAAGCCAGAGCAACACGAGAATTAACCATTGAATGCACAAGACACGATTGCAGACAAACATCAAACGTCACAGTCCTTTTTAGGCTTTAGATAGACGTGATCATATGGTCCACAGTCTGTCCGGTCATCGCACAATTAAAGATGGCAAATTGTAAATGGGTCCATCACCAAGCATGCAGTGCGTTGCAAAATGGTATGGTAATAACCTCTTTTGATAAACATTTTAACAAGTTTAACAAAGATAGTATGAAGTTGTAAATCACATCACCATAGAAGTCAGGTTGTGATAGTCCTTGTCGCAGAAGAGTTCTTAAATTACTTTGGAAATAAGATCAGGGTTACGATAATTATTATTATAACATTTTACAAAGCATTTACGAAGTTTATGGTAAGGATAGCCCTGTTAAAGTAGCTTTTTAGTTATACAAAGATTACGAATATTAAAGTCCTCAACTCGAGTACAAGCTCTAGAAAAAACGAATAAGTTGGGACACATATACCCCATAAGACGTTTCTGGGGGAAATCCCCATCTAAATGGGGATAATTAACAATATCAAAATTAAAGTCATCTCTCTTGTCATAGATTTTGCTAATTATTGCACCATTTTCAATGGTGAGATGTAAATCGAGAAAAGAAGCGTTAGTATCAGAAACATAAACAGCTTTGTTAAGTTGAAGTTCTTTAAGATATATGTTATTAACCATAGTAGAAAAGAAAGGGTTGTCAATGTTCAATATGTCATCCAGATACCGAGAGGTGTCATTAAAGACTTTAATAATCAGTATCTGGTGAAAGATTCAACATGAAATCTCGTTTATAGCAATATCAAAAAAATCTGCGACAAGCGGTGCACAGTTCGTACCCATATGGATATTAACAATTTGTCTATAAACGGTAGTTCCAAAACTGACGAAAATATTATCTAATAGAAAAATAAGTGATTCACAAACTTCATGGCAAGTCCACACAGTGTAATTCTCCAAACTGCCGTTAGTAAAAAACGCTTTAATATTATTACAGCGACTGACATAGTAATACCTGGGTTCTGTTTGATGTTACCATTACGTCTACAACCATGAGACCTAGATTTACGCTTTCGAATGGAAAATATAGCAAACATGTCAATATAAGGCTCTTTTGAAATATTTCCTTGATAAATATTATCATTAAGACCCAGTGGAAATGGTGTCTGCAAGTTCTTCATCCACTTTAGTTCTTCTATATGTCTAGCTTTTATTTTAAAGTTTTGGTTGCATCATTATCATGATTATCATAAATTATATATTCAACAGGATGAACAGTGACCTTTTTAAAACTATGAATTGACTGACGGAAGTGTTGGTACGGGTAATTCTTTAACTTTGTGGGATTGTCTGAATTATAGTTATGCTCACGGAATTGAATTTTTAAGGAGCGACCTGTTTGTCCAATATATTGTATTCCACAACTTGGTGCATTTCAAGTCAAAACATAAATGACGTGAGAAGTACGTCAATCTACATTTGAAGATAGACATATATTAAAGGTTCCACCATTAACAGTTGATTTAATGGTGGACTTGCAAGATAAATAATTGCAACAAATGCACCTCTTAGCATTGCACTTACTTATAGAAAGAAACACTCTGCGTCTAGATTGAATTAAACGATATCTGAATGGAGACTTTACGTGATATTTTCTCAAACATGTCAAATGCAAGAGGTGTTAAAGAAACGTTTGAGGTGTTATTAACATTCCTGGTAAATTTTTTGAAGGAACATAGAATGGGTTTGCCGAATGAAGATTCAAAGGTGTAATAAATACTGTAAAGAGGATCCCTTGGAATCAACAAACACCAAGATTGGGCTTGTTGATACCAAAAGATCAGTAAGTAATAACACTTCTGATTTAAGACGTACAAATGGCTTAGATCTAAGAAATGTAGAGTTATTATGTGTAATTTGTATAGATGACGCAGAGTGTAACCGAAGTTGAGAAAGATTTATTTTAAGAACATAATTGCACCTCGCACACATGTCTAGGCATTTCATTGGTTGAGTGTGGTCACGTGGTGACCCGCTATTTTTCTATAGTGTGTCACTGGATTTCATAGAGTGTCACTAAACAATATGAACTACAATTCCTATTCAAATTTTAAATCATTTGCAAACAGTTATTTAAGGTATTACATAATAAGTAAATTAATAATATTTTTAAGCTGTACCGGTCGTGACGTCAACGTCATGATGTCAAATTGCGCGAACGTCTCAATCACGTTTCCGCTCCATTATAATGGGTTAAATATCGGTATTTGCTTCAAAAAGGTGCTTGATGCAATAAATCAGTTATTGGGTTTGTTACTGATCCCCTATATAACTATGTGTGGTCGGTCAGATATATAGCGGGACTCGGCTATTGTCTCGCCCCCTATAAATATTACTGACCACACATAGTTCTGTAGGAGGTCAGTAACAAACCCAATAACTAATATTGGCTTTTGAAGTTTCAGAGAATATTTTTTCAAAGGTTTTCAATATAGATGAACATAAAACCGTGACACCCGTATTGCGGCCCCCATTTGACCACATGCTATTCATTTGAATAAACATGGTAGAGTATCATTAACTCATGCTACTTGCAAACTGTTATAACACTAACTGTAAGTGTCAAGAGAAGATGATATTTTAAAGCATTTACTCTTGTGGAATATGTAAAACTAGCTGCTAGGGCGAGGAGAACTTTAATATTTTGCGTATTCTACATGCATTATATGTTAACGTATTCCTTGTGATTTCATCGATTTTAATTTGCTCAATATATAAGTGTATACAGATATGTGACGGCAGGGTCGGGGTTCCATTTTAAACCATAATTTAAACCATTTGAACAAACCTGTTAGCTTATGATACATGCCAAATGCAGATCTCTAGCTCTTGCCATTTGAAGAAAGAAGACCTATGTAAACAAATGCATAGTGGACTTTTTTCGTTCAACTTTGATAGTCTATGGTTCGGTTGTCATTAATATATGTTCCGCGGTTCTTGAGTATAATACGTTTTACGCTTTAAACTATTTTAATTAACGATTGCAATCTTGGATGTCGTGTTAACCTATCTGTAGAAAATTTGAAAGTTATTAATATAAGAATGATCCATATGAACTCTAGTTGTAGTTGAAGTACAAGTATCCTATGAAAGACGGATGACAGACAAAACTGGTCACACTACACTAGCTAACTTTGAGCTCAGCTTTGAATCCACCAACCATTCTTGAGAATATTCTTAGGCTTAAGCCAAATTATACAAATTTCAATCACAAATATTTCTATAAGTTCAAGTATAAACGTTCTTAACAAGCTGCTATGTATACATATAATTAATACTAAATAAATAGCAACTTCAAAAGTTTGTTTATCTTTGAAAGTCATGGGAATATTTATGAAGAAAATGTGAGTACTTGAGCTCAAGTCTAAGAATAGTTTGAATAATGGTAGGTGAATTACTGGTCTGGTGAGCTAAAAGTGCGTAATTTGTTTTGTTTGGTTAAGCCCAAATGGACACTAAAACCCTACGGCGAACACCTAGCACAAATTTCAGTTATTACTTTAGAGAAAAAAATATAATTGTCTTTGAGAGAAATATATACACTGTATTCAACTAGAAGATGCTATATTGTTTCTTTCTTTCATGTTGTAAAACATGGCTTCAGTAGCGTTATTTTTTACTGGTCATTTGGGACCAACGAGCCCAATATAGGTGGCTTTGAAGTAGAATAACGCTTAAGCCGGTGCTAGGGGGCGTGAGAAGTGTTGCTTCTTTCATTACTTCTCATGAACAGACTCAACAAAACCGAGTCTGCTGCTTTATTCTCTTAATTGTGTTTGTTGCTCTCAAAGGATCACCTTTATCAGTATTTATTAACATTCACACTAGCGTTCGTTTAGTGCAGTGTGGCGGCTGTAAAATGTCTCCCCGTGCTACGAATCAGTAGTGTTATTTTTTACTGGTCATTTGGGACCAACGAGCCCAATATAGGTGGCTTTGAAGTAGAATACCGCTTAAGCCGGTGCTAGGGGGCGTGAGAAGTGTTGCTTCTTTTACTACTTCTCATGAACAGACTCAATACAACCGAGTCTGCTGCTTTATTCTCTTAATTATGTTTGTTGCTCTCAAAGGATCACTTTTATCAGTATTTATTGATTATAGTGAAAATTGAAAAGTGTTCTTAAAAAAGTATAATTATGATTTGGAGAAAACTATTATTAAAATGACTCCTTTGTACATGCAGATGATGACATATGACCTCCGTATCATGTCGTGGAAAGAAATGTGAATAGAGCCGACTAGATAATTTGCTTAGTGATTCTCAGTGAGGTGCATGTCTTACCTTGAGTATTATCTTTAGAACAAATCGATGACACTGTTCATTGTGTTTTTCCAAGACGAAATTGGAGAGATAACATTTTTCTATCCTTCATTTCTTTGGAATAAACTATTAAGCTTAGTGTATTTTATGTGTATGTTGTCGTGTATACAGTCAGTAGGTATTGGCTATATTCGGTATACGTGCAGATATGTTTGAATTCAAAACAGCTGTATTGTGGATAATTATGGATAACGTAATCGTGTGGTTTGATCGATGAAGGGAATTTTGTGTTTTATTAAGATCCGAATATTGCTTCGACAAAATTACTTTCGGAAATGGATATTTGGATTGTAAATATATACATAGAGTGTATATAACACCTATTAACATGTAAGTTGATGTACCACGTTATATAGGTAGCATTTGTATTAAGCCATACACCTTACAAACACGAATAAAAACGATCATCCAGCTTTTATTGGCAAACTTTAGATTTATACACATGTACAAGCTTTACGTGTCTTGTTCGTCCGACTTCAAACAGTGAGAGTTTTCTTTCATTTAATTTAAGATACGTTTGCAAAAGCTTCAAACAGATTTAGATATCATTCTATCCCTGATTAGTTTATATCTCGCTAGGTCAGTAATAGACACTCTAGTCTAGTATAATTGGGAAAATGAAAAAAAAAAATAAGATAAGTATATAGAGTTTAATTAACATTGTTGTCGTGATACGGGACATAATTCCCGAGTGAGAAAGATTCGTATGATTCAGAAACGAGTGCGCTAGCGCACGAGTTTCTATATTGCAAGAATCTTTCTCACGAGGGAATTATTTTCCGTATCATAACAACAATATTAATTAAACTATATATTATATATTCTGAGATGAATTTCTTTCCAGTCGTCTTTTGACACACGTATTCCTTTTTCTGTCACTCCTTTAGCGACAGCGTGGAGTAAGACATCAATATCATGACGTCACCCGCACTGTGTGACGTCACGATATTGCTGCGATGAAACCGTCCTGTAGACGATGATGGCTCGGGTTCAGGGGGCATTTCCAACATTTTTTGGTTGCATAGGTATTTCAGGACCACTTACTTCTTCAAATTCAGAAGTTTTAGCAGTTCTTCAACTTGCTAAGAAAGTTGTTCCTAAAACATGGCTACTGTGCTATCTTGCACACTAGGCGAGATAGCACAGTAGAGGAAGAGATATGTTATATATTTTCTCAAACTGGGAAATTTCTATAATTCTTCACAGAATATATAATATAAATATATAGTTGTGTGTTGATAAGCATCTGCCGATATTAAATAATAATTAACTACATGTGACTACATTAATATGTACATTCATATGTACAGTAGAAAAATAATTACAAAGAATGTTTTATATAAACAAAGAAATTCTTTATATAGCAGTATAAAGCAGTAGTTTATACTGTTTTTAACATGATACTTGTTCGTGATATTTGAATAGGTTTAACTTAGTTATTACAGACAATGTGTCCATCCACAAAGACATGTATACACCAGTAGTCCATATTACCTTTACCATGATAGTATTTTGGACGAATGATATTTGAATATGTTTAACTTAGTTATAATACCTCGGCATTTATAGTACGTAACATTGACTGACGAAACACAACTAGTAAATTAAACAGAATGAGTTTTATCTTGATATAACAAATAATATGATGCCAGTGCCTTGTACTATCAAATTTATTAGGCTTGGCACGCAAATGCAGAATGGCTCGGCAGACCCTCGCTAGCCTTTGTTTTCTTAGTCTCGTCTAATAAACTTAACAGTAAAAGGCACCGACATAATACTCTCTATGTATCCATGCCACTTTTTATTCCAGCCCATAAGCTTAACAAGAAGTACTTCTTGGAGTAAACTAGATAAATACTACACATATTGATTTTCATTGTGGAGATGAGGTGTTGGTGAAATCAAGTGTCAGATAATGTGATATAGTTCTGCTATAAATGGATGGGACTGCCGCTTGCATGCGTGGGTTGATAATGTATCATACGAGAACTGGATCCCGGGCAGAACACCTGTCACTGAATGTAAGATAAGCTTTGGAAAAAAATGAATGACATATAATCACATTGTTTCCTCTGATATCGATTAAGTGTAACATTCCGTGATGGATTATAAACAATTATAACGCATGCGAGATATTGTAAAGCTTTGATAAATTGAAGTAGCGTGTAATTTTGTTCAACCGTTTTCAATATGTCAGCTGTACATTATAAACAAAATAAATGCAAACCGTACATACTTTGCAACAACAGATGATCAACGCACAGTTTATACTATATTAGTGCATGTATTTCCTTTTCAAGTTGAAATTTCTGTTGAAAGTAACCATACTTGATTTAGTATTTAAAACGAACAGGAATGACACAATTGTCTGTTCCTGTGAATACAATATTAGAACAGATAACACAGGATTTATAAATTATCAAAATCAGAGTGTCGATTAACCAGTAATGACGATGGCTTAAAAGTAACTTATTAGAGACGAACGAACACCGACGCCATTCATTTCGACTTCGATAACCATTGATAACTTGTGATTAATAATCATAGATACAACGACAATATATCAGCATTTCTTCTGAAATATGCCTGAGCACGAAAAAGCACCAAAATCGCCGCCAATTCCCTGCATGTCGGACTGTAGCACACTCAAGCCCTGCACGAATACCATATCAAGGAAATCCGTGAGAGCGCCCTCAAAGCCCGAGGAAGATATTACCGTTTTGGACCCCCCGCCGACTTTAATTATTCCATTAACAGACAAGAACTACAGACAGTCCTTTCTGAGAGCCACTAATCTTCCGCGGCAAGTTCCATCATTAAGGCCTCGAGGTAGCAAACGAAGCACAGTCACATGGCCAGGGTGTAGGTAGGTACTTGTATTTTATTTTTTGACACCATTTTGTAAATGTATTTTGTAACATGTTGATTTTGCTCTCATATATATTAATCTAAGTGAAAGGAGGAAGTTGACGTTGAAGTTGTAAGCTAACAGGGCATATACAAAATGAGCAAACTCGAACTTGCGTAATACAAATTGACTTCAACCGGTGTCGCGTAATTATAACACTCCGTTTTAAAGCACATGAGCAAAGGTTTGTTGCATTTGTTGTATTTATATTGTGTATTTCTGTACGCACACGAGAAAATCATACATTGATTCAGATTTAAACGCAAATGTGCATTACCACAGTTTCATTCTACACCATACTATTGTTGCATATATTGACATTTTGTAATATTTAACATTTGCAAGATCTTAGAAATGTTTAAACTTCTATTGTTGAATAACCAGAAATCTTTCATTTAGTTCAACGTTGATCACTATGAGTATTCAGTCCTTAAATACCGTTGCAACAAGGGATTTATAAACACAGTATTCGTTGCATTAACTATATGCATTTCCTTTGCAAGAACTCATTTATCTGGTGAAAATAGCCATACAAGATTTAGTGTATTAAATGAACAGGAATGAAACAATCGTCTGTTCCTGTGAATACAATGTTCGGACAAAAAGTAAAAGGAAAAAGGGGAAAAGGACACAATTCAGGAATGGACAAACATCGGGAAAAGCAAACGTTAATTACCGCGTAACTATTATTAATACATTTTATTGTGGTAAAATAGTCAGTCGACGTGGGTCTGTTTTGCCAGTGCAATTCTAATGATATCAGCGCTTCACTGAAGTAGTTGGACCTAGACCACCATAATTATTACATAGGGTTGTTATTAAATACCTACCCGAAAATATCCAATCATAACTACGCTGGCCATATAACACACACAATGTCGTATCAGTCATGTCCAGTGCAACACAAAAATGGGCCTTAGATGATTCGCTGACCTGCTTTTTTCCCCAAAATATTTTCCAAACTGAAAGTAAACGCCTTCTTTTTGGAATTCTGAGGTCAAAATGACCAAAGTACACTTCAAACTGAGCTTCACAAAAAGTAGTGCAGCATGTCCAGCTTACCTTCAATTTTCATGCGGTTTTCGCTAGAAGCAAGTTAGATGTTTCAGAAATAAAGGAAAGCATTCAATACCAGCCCTGTGTCTTTCACCACTCCTATGCTTCACAGTAACTTACTCAATAGTTTACTTTTGCGTTCCACCAGATTGACTCCATGGTACCCGGTCTAGCTCCAGTTATAACCTTTCATGCCTATAAGATGTTGTAGTTACATAACGCCTTTCGGCATGTTCTGACAATTTTAAAAGTAGAGTAACGCACTATTTATTAGGGACATAAACTTTAATATTGTCATTGGTAAAATAAAAATACCTTAGTACTGTAAAAAGGTTGAGAAATAAAGATATAACATCCAATGTTAAATCTCCTCTATCATCATTTACTCCTGGATAAAGTACAGGGTAGTGCATTAGAATCAGATCGCTGTCGAACAGGCGTATATATGTTCATATAATCGCTTCACTCCGCTCCCAACTAAATTTATTTTTGTTTATTTTGCCCATATTTTGCCCATTGTTTTCTGGTTTAGTGCAAAGCGTTTTGATGTTGGCCATGGAATGTAATATACCTAATTGACGGTTTCATGTTCATCGTCATATGTATACCATCTTGGGGATGGCAGACATTTTCGTACTGTTGACATTTTAAATATTGAGTTCTGCTCAAACCGGCGCTAGAGATCGTACACGGTAGTAAGTATTTTTCACTATCGTTCATGAACAGTCTCAATCAAATCGAGACTATAGTATGTTTTGTATTTATCGTGTTCGGCGATTTCCTAATTTCTCAATTCATACGCTTTTCACATTACCCAATTGGTTTTCACAAATGTGATACTTTGATTATTGTATACATAATTTCTACAACTTATGACAATGAAATGGAAACCGTAGATGCAAATAACACACTTTACGAAACTGAAAAGATAAGAATTATTATCGGGTATTTAATTAATAACTCCAAGTATTTTTGAGTTTGAAATTGTCTGAGTTTCATGATAAGCCACACACTAAATATAGATATAAAAATCGAACAGGAAAAGTAGCATTAAAGGACGACAGTCAACCACAAACACACACAGAAAAAAAGAACAAATTTAAAGATGAATAAAAGTCCAAATAAGACATCACAAACACAAAGCAGTTGACAATAGGGCTACCGTCTTGGAAAGGTCAGTTGCAAAATAGGCCGCACCGTCAATGTGTGTTTATAAATTGCATTTATCTAAACTTCCGTACTATGCAATAATCTGTTCTCGCAATGTTTAGATTCCCCAGGAGCGTCATGTTGATATGTGGATCTTCTATTCAACAATTGTTTTAAAGTGTTAAAGCAATCTAAATTTAATGCCAAGTTTTATCCCTAAGAGTAATTTAAGTAATTTCAGATGTTAACGTTGTTAATGTCCTAACAGGCTTTCGCTAACAAAGTCTTATACTTTTATTATTTGTTTTGACTGAAACTACGTAAGAATCGAAAACACAATTCATACACAGAAAAGGTGAAAATATATATTTGTTCCATATTGAATATCGAAACTAAAGAATTTAATTTATCACATTAAGTCCATACTATATAGCTATAGCTTTTTAAGGAACTATCAAAATAGTTTTGATGTAGGAAAGTTTATCCATAAAGGCATAGACACCAGTCAGCATACCTATATTTCCCCGTCATCAGACCGATATTCTTTTATTATCGGTCCATCATCTAAAACGATATCGGGCCGATCACGTTTTTGTTTTTGCTCATTGGCATTTGATAGGCCCGATGTCAAGTCGCTTTAATATCGGTCGTGTAAATTATTTACACGAATTCTAAATACTCGATTAAATGAGTGGGCCAAAAAATATAACGTATATCTAAAACGATATCGGGGCGATCACGTCGCTTTAATATCGGTCCGATATCGGTTAGATATAGCATGCCTATATATCCCAGTCATATATCCCAGTCATCGGACCGATATTCTTTGGTCCATCATCTAAAATGATATCAGGCCGATCAGGTTTTTGCTCAATTAGCATTTGATAAATAAATTATTGTTTTCATATGGATATTTCCCGGAAAATTGGCCCGATGGCTATATAGTCCCACTGCATAAAAAGGGTGATATAAATACAGTTGAAACATATGGGAACTATTGATAGTATGTTCGTATTACATGGGCTAATAACTCGTATTACTTGTGAAAATAAAAAACTATATTCGGTTTTTGTTGACTTTACTAAGACTTAATTGTTAGAGATATATTATGGTACAGATTATTGAAATATAGCGTCAGAGGGAAAATGATTGATATTGTTAAAGCTATATATGTAAAATCAAGAGTTAAGTATGAAAACCAACTAGGGGATGCATTTACATTCTATTTAGGGGTAGGTCAAGGAAAGAGTAATTCTCCATGTTTATTTTCGATGTATATTAACGTCTTAGAAGAACATTTTGCTTTAAATAGGTATAATGGCATTGACACTGGGATGTTGAAAATATTTTTATTATTGTACGCGGATGATATAATCATCAAGTCTGAAACGGAAAAAGGCTTACAGAAGGGTTTGGATTTGCTTTATGAATATTGTAAAAGATGGAAATTAATGGTTAATGTAAATAAAACGAAGGTCATGAATTTTAGAAAAGGAGGCCTTTTGCCAAATATGGTGAAGTTGCTATTGATATATTATCTAGGTGTTATGTTTTCTACCGGAGGGTCGTTTCTAAAAACATTTAACACATTAAATGGGAAAGTATTAAAAGCCATATTCCAGTTAAAGAAATATACTTATAAATTTACAAATGCGTCAGTATCTCACATGTTGAGTCTATTTGATAAATTGATATTGCCTACTATGGATGTGAGGTATGGTTAGATGATATCATGGCAAAATATCCTAACAAACAAAATTGGGCAAGTCAAGTTAAATATATTCTTGATAAACTTGGCTTTAATCATGTCTGGTTATTCCATGGCGTTGGGAATAAAATAGATTACATGTCAATTTTTAATCAACGATTAAAGGATACATTTATTCAACGATGGAATGAATAATTAGTGAACTCAACCCGTGCTAGGACATACGTATTGTTTTCAGAATTTCGCTTTCAACCGTATTTAAAAAATGTAAATTTAAGAAAATTCAGATGTGCTTTAAGCAGATTACGGGTGTCATCTCACCATCTTGAAGTGTAGACGGGGAGATGGCACAAACCACAAAATCTACCATTACATGAACGTAAATGTCAGTTATGTAACAATCTCGAGGATGAATTCTATTTCTTATTTGAATGCACCATGTACAAATAACTGCGTTTAAAATATATCAAACCATACTACTGGAAGCATTCTAATATTCTGAAGTTTATTGAACTCATGAACAAAAACAATGTACGCATACAAAGAAGCCTTGCCATGTATGTTTTGGAAGGTTTTAAATTACATAATGGATTATTGTATAATAAAACATAAGATTCTCCTCGTCAACTTAAATTCTAAAATCATATTTAGTTCATATTTCTATGTATATACCTACATTTGATAGGAGTATATGAATACTTCATTGCGATAACAAGTATACTCGTACTTCAGTTGAACCATGCTTAATCACTCGGTAATATGTACTATGTATACTATATCACCACCTATTGATGTTTTGTATATTGTTAAATAAGCATTTGTGTACTCATTGTATGAAATAAACTATATATAATTATATATATTTGATAGGCCCGATGTCAACTCGGTTTAATATCGGTCCGATATCGGCTATAGATTTTCTTTAGTTGTCCAGAAAGGACACTTTTCATTTGAAAACATAATCGCGTTCAGTCATATGAGCAGTTGCTACTACAGCAAACACGTAAATTCCGTAGGTTGCTTTAGTGAATAATAAAAGCTGTTATAACATGAGAAAAACACTTATCGGACAATTCACAAATAAATAAAAAAAACGGTTCGCGAAGACTTGTGGCACTAGCGATACACTACAAATGAAATGTATTTTAGGTTTTGTTTACGTTTTATTGTTGATCAAGTATAAAACCAAACAATTATGTTACTTACGCTCAATTTTCAAATAAAGTTCGAAATTTGAAAATGGAAAATTCACAAGATGGAATTTGCACATTGTTACGAGTTAAATGTAACAAGAAAGGAAGCAAAATCAGCCACACAAAATTATAATTAACACATTTATTTATATCAAATATTCACTTATCGAATACACAAATCCAGTTGTTAATAAATATCCATTTTTTTAATTAAGTGCAAATAAAATTATCCAAAGTTCTTTAATTCAGATTAGCAAGTGTCTCTTTAATCCAAAACAGTAAGTCTCTCTTTAACCCAAAACAACAAGTGTCTCTTTAATCCAAAACAGTAAGTGTCTCTTTAATCCAAAACAGTAAGTGTCCTTTCAGTCTAAATTAATTTCCAATATTTCCGGTTTAATTCAAATATCCAATTTCACTGTTATTTTGAATGAGCACAATACTTAGTAAATCCTCTCACAAATATATTTTATATTTTAAAAGCATTCAATTCAAAATGATCTTTTTACTAAATAGAACTCAACTGCTGGGCTGCTCCAAGAGCTAGCCTGTTTATATACCGCCCAAAAGCCTCTCCACCAAAACTGTCCAATTGAAAGCAGTCCCAATTTCATCACAATGAATTTGCATAGAATAGCCCAATGAGAACAGTCCAAATGTCATCATAAATGAATTTGCATAAGTAATTTGCATACATTGTAAACATACTATTCAGTCCGGTCTTTATTGTCGTTTGGGCGTTTGGCGGGAACTCATGTTGTTACCTATATGTTTACATGTATTGTTGTATGTGTCTTGGAGTATACATGCATTGTTGCGTGTTTATTATTGATTTGGCCTTGAAGAAAGTTAAAAATAGTACATATGTAAAAATTCAGAACAATATAGAGGAAAAGTACAAACACGTAACATTTTAAAACCATAAAACCTACTTCAGAATTCAATCATCAAAAACAACAAATGTACATACACGTATATTTCTTTAGTGCTTGCTATCTTTCACGCCATCTAGCTCCTCGTTGAGCAGAACTCAACATTTAAAATGCCAATAGTACAGAAAGTTGAGCCATCCCAAAGATGGTATGCATATGACGGTGAACATGGAACCATAATACAATTTCATAAATACTTTATAATCCAATTGTCATCAACAGGAAACGTACATACACGTAGTATTTCACAAGTACGTGCTTTAGAATCTAAACATCACCAGCAGGAAACCTTCATACACGTACACAAGTACATGAGAGAGACAGAGAGAGAGAGAGATAGAGAGAGCAAACAGAAGAACTTCATACAAGTACACGAGAGAGAGAGAGAGAGAGAGAGAGAGAGAGAAAGAGAGAGAGAGAGAGAGAGAGAGAGAGAGAGAGAGAGAGAGCGAGAGAGAGAGAGAGAGCGAGTGAGAGAGAGCACGCCCTACTTTCACTTTGAATATATTCCTATTGTTTGGAAAATGACCGACGAAGCTAACGAAAATGTCCTGCCTAATGACACACAGAAGCAACCCAGGGGAACCAGTAAGGCTCGAACCAGTGGTCTCTGGATTCAGAATCAAAAGTGATACATGTTTCCACTGGGCCACGTGCTATCCATTGGGCCACTGCGGCTCCAGTCATCTATTCATTTTAAAGAAAATATACCGCTCAAATCAATCATTAGGGTTATCGACTTTCTATTGGACAATTATTATTCTGAAAGACTTGCATCCTATGAGCAAGCCTATATCAGGAAGATATCGGGAATCGGTAGGAATATCGGCATATCGGTCCGATAATGGTATGTTATCGGACCATTATAGCATATATATGGGCAAATGTCTTTAGTTTTAGTTAAAGGATTTATGAAAACATGACACATTTTCAGTTTATATGTAATATATATCAATATGTAAAACAAATCTGTTGGTAGGAACTTAAATAGGACTGACAATGGTCCGTCTTCTTTAAAAATGAAGTGAACACATTAAAAGTATTATATGCTATGCATAAAATAATAATGAATTAATATTTTTTTTTTTTTAATTCTTAACTTATTTCATAATAGCGCGAAACAATTTCTACAAAAATAAGGATGAAAGTATATGTATTTGTATTTTTTTTACAAGTATTCTGTTATTTGTATCACAGTTTAGTGTGTATACTATTTGGACTATCAAGTACTTCACGTGATAGTTTTCGTTTATGTATGCTTTTTATTAGCACACGTGTTGATTGTTTACAACAATGATATATTTGCATCACCTTTTGCTATAGTTTTTCTCTGTGCTTATGTCAAACTAATGATTTAGTTTTCCTCAGCCAACGGTTAAACAAGTAACTTAAGTAATTTCAGATGTTAAAGTTGTTAATGTCCTAAGTATTCACCGAATTTGGACCAGTTCTTGACATCGTGCGAGTGTGGATGAGTTTATGTAATCACTAGGTAGATTGTCCTTCTCAAGGTTGAGTTTTAAATGGAACATATGACATGTATGATACTGTCATCGAGTGTGTGTAATCACTACGTCTATAGTCTCCCACTTATCACGACAAGCTTGGGAGTATATCATTTACTTACACAAAATACAAATAGTGTACTGTTTCTTGTCCTCACGTGTTCTTGAATACGGGACATTTTCATAAAATATAGAGATCAGACTTGGAATAAAACTGTGAAACGAATATGCGTCAAACTAAAGTTTATATTATAATAAAAGGGGATGTGGACAGTCAAAACGCAAAAGATGCAAACACACCGCTTTCAAATAAATGTTATATAACTATTTAAAGCAGCAACAACCCTTGCCATATGTCTGTGTTGTTACCGAACTTATTTGATCAGTTTAAACGGTGAACACCAAAGTGTAAAGTATAATAACACACTAATATGACTCATACATTACTGTGTTTACATCAAAACTAAATATTGGGATAGTTGTCTCTTTATCATTGTTAGTGACAAAAATCCGTCAAAAATTGCTTTTGTTCCAATAACAATATTAAATAACTTAACAAAATAAAAATATTAAAAATTATCTTGTCCTAAATACTTTTCTGATTATCTCAAACCATAACATTTTAAATAAAACTGGCAAGCTAAAATATATTACAATGTCCATATATATCTATATCACAAATAAGTAGCGGTAACAGCACGTACACTGCGGTAACATCAAGGGCATATTTTTAAACACCAATGACCACTCCAGACATATTATCAGTTGTGCATCACAGTTATCACGTTAGACGTGTAGTGGTGTCATTTTCATTATGTAGTCCGGCCTTAATTCCATTAAGCGATAGAAAAGCTTATATTAGAAGGATTTTATAACCATGATAACGGATATTTCGACAATAAAACACGTTTAGAAACAATTTTCTTTACTAAAAAAATGTGATAACCTGTTTAAAATTACCTATTAAATATTTTAATTTACAATATTCAAACTTTTTAAGCCGTAATTAAGGTTTTATTCCATACCCCAGCCAATCCCGTTTTTGCTTCTTGTAGAAGGGGTTGGATGGGGTTTGACAGGTAATACTCGGACCACGTAATGTGGAATGACTGTAACATTGTTACATCTGTTTTAACACAAACAGTAAACCATTTGGTATATTTAAATCGTAAAACTCGTGTTGTTGGGAAAACTGGTAACATCAACGACACGTTTTGTAACACCAAAGACAACTCCAGACGTATTATCAGTTTTGCATCACAGATATGACTGTATACGATTAATGGCAACATTTTGTAATGCATGATACGTGTGCACATCTGTGTTAAAGCAAAAGAAAACCATTTACTATTTTCAAAACGTTCACTTGTGTTATTGTAAAATTCGATAACATCAATGACATATTTTGTTACACCAAATACGACTCCAGAGTTTTTATCAGGTTGGCATCAAAGTTATGACTGTAGTTGTCTTGTGGCGTTATTTTAGGAAGCTTATTACACGTTCAAATATTTTTTAAAAACAAAAAGAACGAAATATTAACATGAAAACCAGTGAATGTGCTATAATAAACTTGTCTTTAATGTTGCTGTTTGTGTATATGATGTTACCTTAATCATAATTTGCGAATTTGGCTATTAAGGCCATACACTCAGTTATATTTATTAGAGATAGTACACGATACATTTTATACAATTCGACGGCATGTTTCATCTAAAACGTCATTACACAAACATTACTATATATAGGCATATGTTCAAACAAGTGTTTATGATGTTACACGCTGGTTCTCATTGATGTTACCTCAGGTGTCTGTGATGTTACTTTTGCTTTAATTCAATATGAACTCTGTTGATACATATTCCAACTCTGTTTACAAGCTATACTAGATTGACAGTCTTATTAACAATGCATTTTTTTCAGGTAATTGCGTAAAGCTTCTGTAAAATTACTTTGATCCAGTAATAACAATACGATGTATTTGCTGTTACAAAATGATGCATATGATGTTACTAAATTTGTGGTAACACCAAAGACAGTAACATCAATGACAATATCTACGAAATAAACAAATATATTTAACAAATGTTACTCGGGGCATTGATTATTTTTGGTGACGACATTATCTTTACAAGACAATTCTTTGTACAGTATAATGTTTTTAATATTATATTGCATTTATCTTTAACACTGGTCACTTCGAAGACATACGAAGACATGACAAACGAATCCGTAAAGACAATCACATAACCTTTTGTACAAACTTCCAAAAAAACAACAACACTCCGTCATCTTTACATTGGAAGTTAAAACTGTGGGAGGATTCGTTATTTGCTAGAATAACTAAACGGAGATTACTCGTATTTCATTGTTTATATAAAAGTTACATCACGGACACAACTTCGTGGGGCAGTATATACATTGTTTATATAAAAGTAACATCACGGACACAAATCCGTGGGGCAGTATATACATTGTTTATATAAAAGTTACATCACGGACACAACTCCGTGGGGCAGTATATACATTGTTTATATAAAAGTAACATCACGGACACAAATCCGTGGGGCAGTATATACATTGTTTATATAAAAGTAACATCACGGACACAAATCCGTTTGGCAGTATATATATTGTTTATATAAAAGTAACATCACGGACACAAATCCGCGGGGCAGTTTATACATTGGCAACTTTTCATGAAAATGTACGGATGGCAATTGTTTTATTATATATATGTAACCTGAACACATTAAACTAGTAAACCAGAAACAAACTTCAACAGTATATAAAAAATTAATGCACGCAATGTGTATCACCATCGTCGGACAACGAAATATCTGTAGATTTTACATGTTCAGTACCATAAACAATTCATAAACAGCACTGTTATTGTTATTTTTTTTCTTTGAATTCGTATATTATATATCCCTATATAAATCAAACAAGAAAAAGAAGTAATGTAAACTAGCTGAAAAGAGAATATTGCCTCGGACAGCTATCTCTCCATTTTTTGAAATGACCCACTATTCTCAAACCACAAACAGTGTCTACTGTTTCCTGTCAGCACGATAGTACTCAAAACAAAAACAACCCAAGTATGTCAAAATAATACTGTCGTGAATAAGAGAAGTCCTATGTTTATACTAAACGGAAAAAACAAATCCCAGGCAAGTTAATGTGAGTGTTTTCAGACAGAACGAAGAAGCCCCTAACGTCGTTAGCTTAAATATCAATACACCAATGGCGCCTAACACACGACCTATTTTAAGAGATTATTGTTATAAATAATTAAAATAATGTCATTTCTAAAAGCAATATATAACGTATGTAAGATTTTCAGATCTTAATTTTAAAACAGCTGACATTTGATAATATGATAATACAAATGTTAGCAAAGCCTATGTTTATTATTTTCAATGTTGACATCCGGAATTAAATACATTCAACTAGATACACTTAAAAACACTTTTAGGCCCTGAGCCAGGACCCAAAATATCCGATATTGTTTCCAACTCAAGGGAAAAATTCTACCATCACTTTTTGAAAGGAACAATGAATATAGATTACATTTTTCCATGATAGCAATCTTGAACAGGTAACTTATATAAAAAATCGAACAATAATAGGTTATCATTGCAGCGTTTTCATATACAATTTTGATGTTCATTTTTGACTGTCATACTTGTATGAATAATTATTGAGGTTCTTTTTAAAGATGCAATGTTACGTTTACAATCCATTTAGTTATATCAAGAGTAAAGATGCTCTGTTTAGCACTGAATTTTGTTTAAAATCACTATTTTGCTTCAAATTATGAGTCAAGTTACCCCACCCACTATTGACACATTTTTATGCATTTAGTTTAGTCAGTATTTTTTACATTATATGTGTAAACTTGTAAGAATCAGTAATTTACAACCTTTCTACGCTGATTTAAAGAATATTATAATATGAATAAGGGATTGTTACGATAGATTAATGAAATTAAGTATTATTCAATGATCACGACATTGCATATAATTGTTCAGTAAGCTTGATAAGTAGAGATACATGCCAAACTGGAAGTATGGGCCTTCCTCAAAGTAGCTGCAAACATAAATAGTATTAACATGTGTAAGAATCGACACTTCCTCAACTTGTAAGTGAGAAATTGTCGATTCTTACAGATGGCGGGAGTTGTACAGAACTAGTTCTACCCGAGAAAAGTGAGTGGTTTGCCTCCACCACAAACAAATCAACCGTCATATATAACCTGACATGTGATGAAAATGACGTAAAACACCATACAAACAAACAAACAAACACAACTTATTAACATGTTCTGATATACACATGTATTGCACAAACGACACAAACAGTCCAAAGGATTTTAGATAAGAGAATTGTGCGGTTTAATGCATAAATTAACATTAGTCTATTTTAGGTGTATGCGTTATGTCAATATTATATCTTATTATGATTAAACATTTTGGATTATGTATTACACATAAATACACTAATTAAAAAATGCAAATTGCAATAAAAAAACTTATTAGATGCCTATTTTAACGCTTTTTATTTCAATTTATGTGTAATTAATGGATTTTAACACTTTAATTACCCCACCCATATACATCACAATGAAGAATTCTGCATATGCAATGTAATAATAGTATATGCATTTGCAAGAACCGTTTTTGTGTTACTAAAAAAAGAATCGACGAATAAGAATTGAATTGAACTTGGGTTTTACGGTGCACCAAAATAAAAAGGTTATATGTCGCCAACAGGAATGAACATTCCAGGTACACTCTCTATTTACATCTAGATAAAAATATGCAAAATGTGCCTAGAACCTTTACACCCGCAGAACTGCAGATTTCCTGCAAATTCTCTAGTAAACACTCCATTTTTCGCTGGATCCGCGATCATTGTTTTCTATCACCACTGAGTGAGGTAGCGCCTGAAACAATACAGGGATGATGATTGTCTTTAATGATCAACACAACAATGATCACATGAACATGAATTCGGGAGAGTTTTACCCCTCAGCCTGGATAAGCAGTGGTCATATTCTTGCCCGGGAACCACACGGCATCGACGCAGAAGAATCTTTAGGGTGAACACTGTTCTAATTACTTACCATGGCAACTATTTGTTAGATTTGGTGCAGTCATTAGAGTATCACCTGCTTAGGATATGAAGTATCTTAACACAGGTTGTTATGTTCTCCGAACTTTATTTAGAGTATGGAATTAACCTAGGATTGGGACTATCAGTAAGCATCAACCCTACTTTTGCGCAAGCAAGTGGAAGTGGAATGATTAAGAATGTGTATTGTTTAATGCAGAGAGAGAGGGGGAATGATACATAGGAATTTAGTAACCTGCCCTACTAAGGAATAGACTCCTATGTTTATTTAACCTGTTGGGAGAAAGAAAAGCGATACACGGGACCGCCTGGTTTTCATCTCCATCCAAAGGATGAGAGTAAGGGAAAGTGTCTTACCCAAGAATACACCGACTAAATTCACTAGCGCCGGTGAGGCTTCAAACAGGGTCCTCTTGATTGCAAGTCCCCCATGCTATCCACTACATCAAGAGGCTGTATGCGCTCAAGCAGGATGACTGCGTTAAAATACATATAACTAAAATTGTAATTCGTCATTAAGGTTATATCCAAGAAGCTGGATTCACAACGGTCACTCTTACCTAGTATACGTTAGCATCAAGTTCATGTATGTCGAGTTGCAATATGCCTGCGAGCCTTATATCACTGCGAGCCTTATATATGTCCAGCTCATTGCTGTTTTTATAAATTTGGCAATTAAGACTTTTGGATAACAAAAGTCAATTAAGAATACTCGGTGCATATTATCTCATTTAAATAATATAAATTAGTTTGATAATATAGCATACAATATAACATTATAAGAATATTTCATGGGTATCTGGTGAAGATAGGGAATTCCAACCCGAGGTATAAGTGTTTTTATCGGAATCGAGGCTCTGCCTAGGTTCCTATTAAAACACTTATACCGAGGGTTGGAATTCCATATCTGAACCGAATACCCATGATGATATCAGAGACATGTTATGCGTTGACGCCGCCAGCTACTAATGTTTTGTATGTTTTCTTGCATACCGGATGTTGGTGCTCGCGTAACTTGTATCTTTACCCATAAATATTATAAGAATTTTCCATGGGTATCCGGTGAATATTATAAGAATCTTTCATGGGTATCCGGTTCAGATAGGGAATTCCAACCCTCGGTATAAGTGTTTTTTTCAGAACCGATTCCGATTACAGTTTAAATACAACCAGTTTAAAAAGTTATAAATACTTACATCTCATCTACTCTAGCTGTTTACATATACGTAGTATATAAACTGGGGTTACCAGGACAGTTTTCTCATCGGGGTGTTTGTTGCAGTGAGTCAGTAAATGTGTCGGCCGGCAAGCCAACCAACAAATTTAAAACTTATTGCAACTCCCCAATGAAAAACCTCCCCTGGTAACCCCAGTTTATATACTACTTATAAATAATTGATAATAACTTGCTACTATTTTTAACCAACCCCAAATAAAACAACTGCATATCGGGTAATCAATATCTTTCAAACCCAACACCGCAGATGATTTTGGCTTCAGTTGTTAAACAAAGTTGGAAGGTACAGACCAGAAGGTACAGACCAGTTTGTATACTACCCACAAATAATTGATTTTGCTACTTTTTTGGGGAGAGCGCAACTATTTTGGGTGAATCTACTTTTGGCGAAGTTTTTAAATCACACTTTTATGTCTCGAATATACTTAAACGGTACCCAACTATTGAAATCCTTATTGTAACCCTTCCATTTAATCAATGCTTGTTTCTTTTTGTAATCACGTCGTATAACTTCTTCAATTCTGAATATTTCTTGATCAGCTTTAAACATGTCCAATTCATAGAAGCTTCCATCAATGTTTTGGTTGTTTAAATCTTTTATTTTGTACGTCACATGATTTGAATATTGAATTTCATCAATAACAAATATTTCTTCGGTCCAATTTGGAGTATAACCTTTTTCAAACGTTCTTTTATATTTGCTAATTCTAACCTTGTCTCTTATTTTGAACTTTGGCAAAGCTTTATTAAGTTTCATCTTTCCGTACAAGTTGAAATACACTATTCCTTTATTTTTCTCATTACTGGCCTCAATCGGTGTCATTTTAATACTCCGGTGTTTTGTATTATTGTATTTATCAACCATCGCCTGTAGCACATCTAAATACGTATTTGTATTGTTTGCTGTAAAATATTTCCACATCCTCTCTTTCAATGTTCTATTAAATCGTTCAATTACTACAGCTTTTCCGAAATTAAACATGTGATACATTTTGATATTATTATCATCAAGAAATTGCTTAAATGTCTTGTTATAAAACTCCACAACCTGATCACCCCAGAGCAATTTACAGGGTCTTCCTATGCTTATTATCTTTAGGAAAGCTTTAGTAATTGTTGTACCAGTTTTATTCGGGACAGGCATAACCCAAGCAAAATTACTAAATACATCAATAACAGTGAGCATGTATTTGACACCTTTATTATATTTCGAAAACGATTGCATATCAACCAAATCAGTCGACCATATTTTATCTATTTCCTTAGCAATCACGCGGCGTTGAGTGAACTTTCTTCGTATAGGTTTATGAAGCTCATCGGCTAGCTTATCAGTCCATGTCAACGCCTTTTCTTGTTTTTTGGCTCTCCAAGTCCTAGTTTATATTTTGCACTAATTACAGGCTTGACTATCAAATTCTTAGCGATCTTTTCTCCAACCGATTTGGATTTACTCGTTTTTAAACCAGCAGCATGTTTTTATCACACGTTGATTTATTACTAGGACTTTTTTCATAGCAGTTATCATGATCTTTACAAATAGCATCTAATTCATTTGATGGTTTTCCACTGTCAAGCGGATTACCAGGATCGCAATATTTATAACCAGGAAGCGTTAACCCCTTTTTGGGTAGCAAAGGAAGCAAAGCTTTATCGATATCAATGTTTCCACCTTGTGTACTTTTAACAAATTGCGTTTTAGTAATACCACAAGAAGCGCATGTTGCTTTTAACATTATTCTGCCATTTTTGTTACAATATACTGAGGATTAACATTTTCAGTAATTATCTTTTCTTTCACGCAGCAACTCATATATAATATGATTAGACTCAACTTTGTTTTTTAAAATATGATCGTATTATGTTTTCATTTTCCACAGGTTTGTAAGGTTTTAATATTTTATAAAGAATATCGTATACACTGTTTCCTTCTTGCAACTTTTTGACAAAGTACAGACAGAAATATCCGCACAAGACACTTGTTTTATCTTGATACTGAATTGTGTTGTATTTTGTGTCGGGTATGTACGTTAAAACTTCTTTTGGTGGACTCAAGCCAAACGGATGAAAATAATACTCATTACAGTAGCAAATCCAGTGTGTACCGGGTCCAGCATAATCATCAAGTTTAATAATATCGCATTCTTGTTTATTTTGTTTTGTCGGTAATTTGTTCTTGCTAAACACTCCCCTAAAGCTTTTAATGTCCAACTGCCTAACCCACTTTATTATGTCTAAGTTAGAGATAGGCTCGTTTTTGAAAATTAATTTCTTTTTACGAATGGGATACTTCTATATGGTCTAAAAAGTGAATCTACTTGTAAACCTTTGCCTACTCTCAAGCCTTTTCCTTTCCTACCAACTTGCACACCTTTTCCCGTTAAACCGCTAATAAGAGATCCAATTAAAGGAATTCCCAGTAATGCGAGCAATCCAAGAAATCCCCCATCTTGTTGTTGATGTATTGTCAGTTTAATAGGGCAGCAACCTTTTGACTTTATTATCTTTTGTCTTTGCGATGGTGTTAACACACCCGATATAAGAAGTGCTTGTTTTTTACCAATAGGGATAGTTACCATTCCATTTCCGAATAGTTTACCAATTCCTGTTCTCGCCAGACCACTCAGTACTCCTGTTGTCAAAGCTCCTAACATCTTCGGAGCGAGTCTAGCAACAGTCGGTAATATTGTTTTAGTCAACAAAAAGCCTCCATCCTTTGACTGAGATCTCATCTGCGATTTTGATATATTCACAACCAATCCATATCCGTTGGATTTAGCTGTGTTAATATTGTTAATCTGAGTAGCTGTCAACAACAAAGGAAAGTCCCCATTTAGTTAATTATTCTTCAACCTAAGCGTTAATTCACTTTTGTTTTCATATGCCTTTGCCAAACTTCGTTTCTGGCCATCTGTCAAATCTATCGAATACGTTACATAAGTCATATATATTATAAGTTAGATTAAACTATTACCAATTAATTTCCGACGGTGTCAATAACTACCTCTCTTCATAGAGAACCAGAGCATAAACTTTATAAGGAGCCCGGGGTATATTTAGTTTATATCTCAAACGTAGTTGTTTTTGGATCAACACTGACCCCATTTCCCTTATAACTTAAATCGAAATATATCATTCCAAAGAGATTTTTAAAATTACTCACATCGAGCAAAGTTCCAGTGTTTTTATAATTTTGTTTGTTAGAATAATTAATAACATCTCTGAATATTCTTATAATATTATCATGCCTGTATTAGTTTCTGGATAATATATACCTTTTGTCTGACCTTTGCAGATAAACAAAAACATGTTTTGGCTTGGGTACTTCCGCTTTCTTGTATCATTTCACGAAGATAAGTCCATCTTGTTGATGTCATATGATTTGACATAACATAAGCCAAACCATCTGAGTTAAATATCATTTTAGGTATCCACAAAACTAATTTATTAATAACCACCCGGCCATCAGCACATCATCAGCCGCCAGTTGCAAGCTAATCTGAATTTGACCCGGAGGCAGCATGTTCGTTTCCAAACCTTCAAAGAAGGAATATTTTTTTAATGGAAAAATATTAGAGTCAACTTTTTTATTAGTCATGATTAAAGCATGACGAATCGCAAATCCTAAATTATAACCAGCTTGAGCATCTCGAGATTCTGCCACAGCCGTATCATCCAAATTAAAGTATTCATTTGTTCCGGTTGTTTTTGCATAATCGCCAGACATTTCAAGCAAACGTTTAACGTTAACAAATCTATGAAGATTATTTCCATCATAAACTGTTTTTCCATTTTGCTTTACTTGCATTTGATCAATCAATGAAGCTGCATCGTTAATTAGAGCAATTTCATCGGCGGCTGCAAAAGCAGCTCCATCAGCAAGCTTGTTTACTTATTTCAAAATATGCGTTATACCAATCGAAGAAAGAACTTCTGTCATTTATTGTAAATTGGTAGCCACTTTTCATTTGTCTGATAGTATTTCCAGGTAAAGTTATGGGAGTATCTAACTGAACAGGAATATGTTCATGTCTAGTATTATATGTATCACTTCGAAACATCTAGTATACTAGTAATTAGATTAAATTAATCGTTTAATTCTCGCATGAATTCCTCTTCCAGATAGTAATCTGTTAATTTTTGCATTTACCTCTTCTTCAATTATATTATCAGCCACAATATATTTTGTGTCAGCTTTTGTAAGTTCTTTTAAAATTAACTCACTTTTTGGTTTAGGTTTAATAACCGAATCTAATTTATCCTATTTTACCTACTTCATCTCCAAGTTTTTTAGAATCACTCTCTATGAGTAATTACTCGGTGTATTTGAGATATTCATTATTGAAGCTCTTTCTGATGATAATACAATTTTTTGGTCCATTATACATATTAGTAGATACAATTAAGCACCTTTGTAATACAGTATAAAGCTTGATTATTCAAATTGAAAACTTGAGTAGTGTTACCTATGTTGAATGGAGAGATGGTCCAATATTTAGACTTAGGAAGATATGCCTCACATGCTACTTTGAGTATTCGTTTACCGTTTTCAATTTTTGCTTGAGCACCCGATTCAAACAAACACTAAAAAACTCCACACCACGATTGTTTGAATTTACAACAGCATATGCAAGGTCTGCTTCAACTATATAATGACCTGGTTTTACAATTACCAAGCCTCCACCCATTTCTGTAGCATATTCTCCAGTTTTTACAAATGGATTGGTTACAAGAGTAAACGCACTGAGAAACCTATAACGTTTGGTTCTTTCAAGTGGTTTTCCTGTTGGATATGATACGTAGCCGTAGCTTTCTGCATTATTGTCTATCATGATGCTTATACCATCATCTATTGTATATTCTAGAATTAGAATCCGACTTAATTATTCTACTTTTACTTTTAACTCATTAATTATCCCAAGAAGTGCTGTGTGACGACTATCAGACTTTTGATTAAACTGTTTCAATAAAGCTATTTCACCATCAAAAGCTTTGCTCCTTTCATCCTGGGCAGCTTTTAATCGCTTTGAAACATCATAAATAGCAGTCTTTATTTTTAGTGTCAACCATTGTCTCATTTAATTTTGAATAATCCTGTCCTAATGCACCTTTGAGAAGAGTTATTTCATTATCAAAAGCTTTTTTTTTTTTTTATCCTGGGCAGCTTTATCAACCATTTTGCTCAAAGCAGTTGTTAGCGACTTGCTGTCAACCATTTTCTTTATGATGTCTTCAAACTCTTTGTCGATATTGTCAACGTTAGTGCTTGTCTGCCCATTTAATATTTTTATTTAAGTCATTTCAGCAGTAAAAGCAGTTCTCATTTGCGTTGTAGCAGTAGTAAAAGCAGCTTCAAGTTCATTGTTATCAACCATTTGTTTATTGATTTCTCCAATCCGTGTATAAATGTTTTCAACACCAGATCTTATTTGTTCACTTAATTTCTTGTAGTTTTCGTTATCTTTCAATCCATCTTCTTTTTTTCTAACTCTTTTAAAACATCACCCAGAAGTTTTATTTCCTCTTTCAAACCGTTTTGAATTTCAATCATTTTTTCACGGTTTGTTTGTAATTGCTTTTGTATCAGACTTATATTGTCACAAACACCTGTTGTCAAATATTTCATCATGTCTGGAATTTTAACAATACTATAATCACGTATGATTTTTGTTATTCTTCTTTGAGTAATTTGCCTTGTTGCTACATCGTCTGCTTTTTCTGGATTACCAACAATAGTAATTCTATTTGTATCCATGTTGAGATCACTTCTCAGAATATTTTCCTGATTTTTACCCTTGTGAAAATAATTAACCAGGTGTTTATGTTTTGCATACTCAGACAGCATAATACCAACATTTGTAATATTAACACCACCTGAACTAGTTTCCTCGCTTCCAAGATCATTAAAAAGTCCCATTAATATGATTAGAATAACCAACTTCCTCGGACGATCGAGATACAGAAAATCGTACTGTTTGTCAGTTGCTTTTCTGTACTGCTCTTTGCTTACACCTTGTTCGTTGGAAAGCATACCCAGCTCACGATTAACTGGAGTCGCGAAGAAGATGTAGAGAGAATAGTTCAAACGAATTTTGTAGCAGAATTGTGACAAGTAAATCACGCAACAATTCTTACACCTGCCTCGGATGAAATAATCGACAATATCATTTTGGTTACGCTCGCAAACATAATCATCAAAAATAGCTATCTTTTGAGTATCACAATCCAAATCATTCACAGGGATAACTTGATCGTTTGAAGACTCCAGTATATATTCGACTGGAATTTTATTCTTTTTTGCTATCTTTTCAAGTTTTTGTGACAAGACCTGGTACTTTGACTGTTCCAACATTTTAGCAAACAAATAAATCTTGTCGTATTAAACTAAAGGTTTTAGAAACATGTGAACTAATGTATTTGTCTTGCCAGATCCTGAATTACCGCATACAGGCATTCTAAAACAGCAGTCTGGCATACATGTCCATATCTGCTTGAAATTACCGTTGTCTATCTTCATATCATTGTTTGGAATTTCCATTATAATAATACTTGGATAATACTCAACTAATCTTAACTCATGTTATTTTAATATAATCCTATAGTATACATGTCTTTGTTAAAGTCGAAAGAATTAGCAGGTAAAATGAAAATATCGAATAATCTTGTTAAAGAATTTGAAAATAAAGTTATTCAAACAAGACTAGAAAAAGGAGCTAGCAATGATTTATACCACAAAATGCTCGAGCCGGTAACTAGTGGAATAACAGAGCAAACAAGACAGCTAGCTGAACATTTGATTACCCTTCCAGAAATACGCCAACAGTTGGCTATACTTCAGGAGGCACTACGCCCGCAATTAGCTGCCCCGCCTGGGCGTGGAGCCATAGCACCACCGCCACCACCACCAACGCTACTACCACCACCGCAACCACTCGTTTTAAAAAAAAGGCTACCAAGCAAACCGCAGATCCTAAAGACCGGGCACAGCCGACTGCTTATATGGAGGAATTGAAGCGGACAATAGAGTCTGGACCAAAATTAAGAAAAACTCCAGAAAAAGAACTTAGATCAAAACCTGTGGAAACATTGTTTGAAAAAATCAAAGAAAAACGTGCTTCAATCGAGCCTGAAGAGGAAGAAGAAGAGGAAGAAGTGGAATCGAAAGAAGAAGAGGAATCGGAAGAAGAAGAACCTGCTGCGAGGCCCAAGGAACCAACGCATAATGTTGACTTGGATGCTGGCATGGATAAAGAAGCACTTGATGTGTATGATTTGCCAGTCCCATCTAAAATACCAGATATTATGGATGAGGATACTGATTATAAAAACAAAGAGGCTAAAAAAACACGCAAAAAATTGTCTGACAAGTTAAAAGGCTTAAACTTACAAATAAAAACCCTTAGCGTTGAAAAACTCAAAGAGAGATTCGATAAGGCAAAAGATAAAAGAACTAAAGAAGACGTTACAATATCTTTGAATAACAACGAACATCGTAAAATAACTTTAGCCTCGCTTAAAACTGGGGTGGCTGATGAAATGAAACCTATACAGTTTTATATAGAGAAGTTACCAGAACTAGTTAAGACAGACAGAGAGACTACAAAAAAGACTTCCGGCGAAGGTATGCAGCAGAAAAGACATTCCTACGAAATAAGCAAAGATGGTCACTACGGTATGCTTCAAATTGATATACCTAATCTTGTTGGTCATCACAAACTAATTGCTAGACAAGGAGGGTCAGTTTTGCTAGATCTGAAAGTGGATGATGATTTTATTGATTTGGTGACAAAGGGTTACAACAATGGAAAAGCATACTCGAAGCTATCTCAAAATGCATTCAAGGAACTGACAGAATTATCTGATTTACCAATTCATAAAAGTTCTTCAAAGTACAATAAGATTTTAGGAGGTTGTGCGGGATATTACAATAGCCCTGATGATCGGGTTATGATCTAGAGTTAGTGTGTGGAAGTATTAAATCTGGAAATAATAGTCCACAGTTGATAAATAAAGGTATTAGCATAATCGACGAGCTATTAAAATATGGTAATATATCAACCGGAGAACACGAGCAATTGTTTTCTGAATATTTTAATTAATCTAATTATTATTATTATAATGAAAGAAATTAAAAGCAAGGAGGAATTAATTAGTTACTTGACTCGACAAGCGGCAGCATGCAGACTTAGTTACGACTTAGCGGCAGAATTAACACGGGGTTACAAATCACAAGTGGGATAATTGGTTGTACCGCTGCATTGGTATTAATCCCCGCAGTTCCTGTGTTCATAGCTATCGTTGGAGCAATTCCCCCAATAATTGCGGTTTTGATGAACACAACTAAAATAGCAGAAAAAAATGTTTTATTAAAATCATATCATAGGAGTTTCAAACAACTTATTTCATATGTGCAAACATCTAATACGCCAGATGGGGAGATAATCCCGTCATGATTTTACTCCACCTGCAGCAAAATGATAGTTTTACTGAACCTTTGGAAAGATATATTGAGAAGTATAAGTTAAACTGCTACTAAACCATTTCTTTTTCAACTAGTTTCCATATGGCATCGTACTTGTCTCTAGTAGCTTTTGTCTTAATTGGCTTTGTTTCTTTTTTTATTTCTAATAGCTTGAATATCTTCTGGAAAATGTAATTAAATTTAATTACTTTTTTTCCGGCCTCCCATCTTATCTAAAAATGTTACAGTCTTGTAAAACAAATCCTCACATCTCTGCTTGTCTATTGGGGATAAATGGTACCCTCACAAAATATTTTCTAGTTGATATCTTCTATGATAAATGCTCTTCTGCGAACTTTTCGATAATCTACAACAAGATCATATCCATTGTGAGTCCCACATTCAAAACAAATACGTTCTCCATTGGAAACTCTGCAAGTACTATTACAACTTGCACATGCATACATGCAATTATAGCAAAGTTTGTACCCAACACAATCCTTACAGTGCGTCTTTTTGTCGACTATATAAAATAAAAAAACAATCCTTGCAAAATTCGGAAGAATCAAAAACACCTAATAATCTCTTACAATATATACAGTTCATCTTATAATATACTATTAATATTATTTATTTAATTAAAAAAATTAAAAATAGCATAATATTATATGGTATACACAGATGACATAGAAAGTCTCAGAAAGGAATGTGCCAAACAAGCTTTGTTAGTTGATTTTGAAGGCATGCGAAAAATGGATAGGGAACTATTAATTATTATAAACTTCAGGATTTGACTGACAAGATTATAACCGATGCTCAAAAGATGAAACTGCCGTGGAAAATAAGAAAACATGATTGTCACTTGTGCAACAAAAAGATCTTACTAGCAACTAGAGGCTTAGCAGATATTAATTTCTTTAATTACTACTTTGCTGAGTTATTAAGGGAGGGAATTTTATGCTGGTTAAATTAATTAATTAATTATAGCTTAAACATTATTTTTTATACACTTATTATATAATGAGTGTAAAAGAAATTGAAAAATCCCCGAAACGATATAGTAATGTTTCTTCTGTTGGTCTTGTATGTAAAAGATTGTCCTTTTTTCAGCGTAATAAGACGCGAAAAACAGTTACAGAATTCCTCAAGGCGGAATTACAAAGGACGGGTGGTTTTAAATTGAGTGTTGCTTTGAAAATAACTTTCGTTCGATTCGGTAAATTCACGATTACATACAAAATAGCTTACTTTACATCAAAGGCGGCAATAATCTTAAACGAAAAGGATATCAAGGGTGCTTTAGATACAGCAACTGATGAAATTGTGAGTAGAATTGGAAGCTGGATCTCTGAGGGAAGTGGATGGAGAATCGAATCACTGGATATGCATTATGTAAACAGGGTGTAGTATAAACCTTTAAGGGGTAGCTCTTATTTAGAGTTGCCAAAAGAACTTTATAATGCTAGAAAATGTTTAATAAATGTAATAAATAAAAAAGATGATGAGTGTTTCAGATGGTGTCATTTGGCATATAAATGTCCAGCAACAGTACATCCAGAAAGAATAACAAAGTATAAAAAGCACATTGTTGATCTTGATTACAGTGGAATTACATTTCCTGTTACATTAAAGCAAATTCCCAAAATCGAAAAATCGAAAAAAAAACAATATATGTTTTAATATATTTGGATATGAAAAAAGTGGGGTGTATTCGCTGTATATATCAAAAAATAAACTAAAAGAAGAATGTGATATGCTTTTGATTGTCGAAGAAGAAAAAACCCATTTTGTATGGATAAAGGATTTTAATCGGTTAATGTATAATCAAACATCTCATAAAGAAAACAAATGGTTCTGTAAAACATGCTTGCAATGCTTTACATTAGAAAAAGTCTTAAAAAAGCATAAACCCGATTGTCTTTCTCTAAATGGCAAGCAAGCAATAAAAATGCCTTTTACGAGTGAAAAGGTTTACTTTAAAAACTATAATAGGCAATTAATGGTACCATTTGTTATATATGCTGACTTTGAAGCAATAACTTAAAAATCTCTTCACTTACAAATAATCCAAAAAACTCGTATACAGACGCATATCAACAACATACTGATTGTTTTAGAGCAAATGATATTAGATGAAAAATATTGTAAAAATACTGCGAATACATATTTTAAAAAAGATTTGACAATGACAGGAGTAGAAGAAAAAGAATTTAGAGCAGCCGAGAAATATCATATTTGTGATGAATGATACATGACGTGTGATAGAGCAGTTAGAGATCATTGCCACATATCTGAGAAGTTTAGAGGAAGTGCCCAAGATGCATGCAATCTGAGTTTCAAGTTGACTAAAAAGATACCTGCTGTGTTTCATAACTTGAGAGGCTATGACGCTCACTTTATAATGCAGCACATCGGAAAGTTCAAAAAAAAGATGAGTGTTATACCAAATAACATGAAAAGGTAAATGGCTTTCATGTTTGGGTCAAATTTGGTGTTTATAGCTAGTTTCCAGTTTATTTCTCAATCACTCGATAACTTGGTGAAAAACATTCCGTTGTTTAAATATATCTCTCAAGAATACTCTGAAGAAAAGTTAGAACTTTTGAAGAGAAAAGGAGTTTACCCGTATGATTATATGGATAGCTTTGAATGCTTCGAGGAAAAGCAATTGCCTGATAAGAAAATCTTCTACTCCCAGTTAAATGATGCAAACATCTCAGATGAAGATTATAGGCATGCTAACAAAATATGGAAGACGTTCAAGATCAAAAACATGGGAAAATGTCATGATCTGTATTTAAAAAGCGATGTTTTGTTGCTGGCTGATGTTTTTGAGAACTTCAGAAAAATGTGCTTTGAGTATTACAAATTAGATCCTTGTCATTACCTCAGTAGTCCCGGTTTATCTTGGGATGCCTGTTTGAAAATGAATGGGATTAAACTTGACTTGATTACTGATATTGATAAATATCTTTTTGTGGAAAAAGGAATGAGAGGTGGTGTGAGTTATATTGCGACTAGATATTCGAAAGCTAATAATAAGTATATGGAAAACTATGATAGTAGTAAACGGAGTAAGTATATAATGTATCTTGATGCTAACAACTTGTACGGGTGGTCGATGTGTCAATCTTTACCAACTGGTAATTTTAAATGGGTCTATAAATATGAAGAAGGGGAATCAAACTATATTGTCGAATGTGATCTTGAATATCCAGAAAAGTTACATGACTTGCATAATGATTATCCTCTTGCTCCGGAAAGTTTAAATATAAAAGATGAGTGGTTGTCGGACTACTGCAAGAACTTGAAGAGTAAGTTTGGTTTGGGAACAAGTAAAAAAAGTAAACTTGTTACTACATTGAAGGATAAGGAAAAATATGTTACACATTACAGAAATTTAAAGTTGTATGAGAGTTTGGGGTTGAAATTGAAAAAGATACACAGGATACTTCAGTTTGACGAGTCTCAATGGTTGAAAGTGTATATCGACTTTATTACTATAAAAAGGACAGCTGGTGAAAATGCTTTTGAAAAAGATTTCTTCAAGCTTATAAATAATTCGGTTTTTGGCAAGGCGATAAGAAAAAGAGTTAATGTTAAGCTGACGCATGACGAGGAAGTTCTTTTGAAATATGCGGCAAGACCATCATTTATTTCTTGTAAGATGTTTAGCGAAAACGTGTTTGCTATAAATAGAATGAAAGTAAGACTTGTCTTAAATCGCCCTTGTTATGTTATTATGTGTATTCTTGACTTGTCAAAATACTTGATGTATGATTTCCTCTACAATTATGCTAAAACAAATACAATGAAAAAGTCAAGTTATTGTTTACTGACACTGATTCTCTGTGTTATGAAATTAGGACAGAAGATGCGTATGCTGATCTTTACAAAGACAAAGAACTTTTTGATATTAGTGATTATGATCCAAAAAGTGAGTTTTACTCCAGCGATAACAAAACAGTTATTGATGAGATGAAAGATAAAGCTTGTGGTGCGGTGATCGTAGAGTTTGTTGGTTTCAGGAGCAAGTCATACTCATACATTTTGGCTGATAATACTGAAACAAGGAAATGCAAAGCTGTTAAAAGATGTGTTGTCAAAAAGGAGATAACGCATGATAACTACAAAAATATTTTATTCACAGCGACAGAAGCTCATCATAAAATGAAAGTTATCAGATCTAACAAACACAAGCTGGGCAGCTATGAAATTAATAAAAAAAGGTTGTTTGCATATGATGACAAAATGTACATATTAGACAATGATTGGGATACACTAGCATATAAATAATAATTAAAATAAAATATAACATATTACTTTATATATGGAACAAACATTTGTGGAAGAGATATGTGAAAAACTTGAGGAGTTGTCGGCAATTCATCGAGAAGTGAGAAAAAACGTTATATTTGCACGAAAATATTGAAGCTTGATCACTTCGAGATGAAATCAGATCTGTTATTCACGACAAAACAACACATTTTCTTTTCATGTTACGCTTTATAATGAAAGTATACTGCAGTATGCATAAAAATAAATAAACATTTGATGACCTCATTGGGTTAGTATGATAACAATGATGTTTTTAATTCTCCATACCTTCTCAACTACTTAACCGATTTCAATAATCTACGACTCATTTGCTTAGTTATTTGCAATCCAATGATATAACTTTATAGCGATTTTCGGAAAAAAGCAGTTTTTGAAAAAAATGACCAGCTGGACATTTTTCACTGTAAATGGCAACAATTCTGAAATACTTGACCAGTTTTAAAAGTTATAGCTCATTTTATTAGTTAGACCAGTAACAGTCGAATGATATATATTAAACAGTTATTTTCTAAACAAATAAAAAAAAAAATTGATATTGAAAAAAAAATAGTTCCGGCAGTGAAAAAATAAAACTTTATTCCACACGTATGAAATACCACTTTTATTTCACTGATAAAATACAGTACTTCCTTGCTTATCATAAATTCTTAAACGACCTGCACAGGCTTTAATATACACAAAGAAGAGAAACAAATATATGTTATTTTACGGTAAAATACGGCTGTTCCATTAATTCCACGCGTAGTTTTCATCCGTTGGAAGCGCCACGTAACATGACGTCAGTTAACGTCACAGAACTAAAGTAAATAAACATTCTGGTAAAATATACGTCACAAAGACAAACACAACAGTAATTTTAATGAAATTATAATTACAACAAACTTGCCAAACTTGCGAAGCAGGAGTTCTTATATTTTAAATGATATTTTATAACTATTTCTAAAGATTCACGCGTTTTTACACCAGTTTGCACGAGAACGCCAAGACGACGTTACGTCATACAAACATAACAAGTAAAACCTGAACTCTTAAAACTCTGACGACGACGTCCGTAAAACAATCGGAATGTCATTTGGCCGATCGGAACTCTTCGCCAATTTCCGTACTCGGTAATAGTGGCTCGGAAAGTATTGGGTGCCGCTCAATGGTTTTTTGCATCAAAATGCAGCATTTGGTTCGGTTTTCGATTGTAGCTCTCCGCAAAATAGTGCTCTTTTATATAATGTTGTTTTGATGAAAATATTGCAGATTTGTGAGTGATTTTGATCAATTTCTTGATATTTTATTGCTTTGACCGATAAATTATACTTTTTAACAAAATAAATCCCCAAATATGTGTAGTTGAAATCAAGACGTTTTGGCCCCAAACAGTTCGTTCGGTCCCAAACAGTTCGTTCCATATAATGACTGATAGTTTGGAAGCATTTGTTGAGTTTTCCAAATAAATACTTTAATATTACGGTTGAATTGAACGGAAAGGAGGAAGAGACATTGTAATTATGATTATATCATATTAAGGGAGTGATTGTTTACCGTTTTGTCATTCGAGAGTGATATGTCAGCTGCATGCATATATGAACTTGATATTGTATCAGTAAATCAATTAATAAAACTCTAAACAAAGAAAGATATGACTCATGAAGTCCATACTGACGTCCATGGTACTTGATATATTGTTAAATTACGTTTATATGGTCTGCAAGTATACATTTTTTCTCCAATCCACAGACATTAGGGTACACCTTTGACATGAGGGTTAGTTTATTGCAAGATATAGATCTTATACATATATCATTTAGTGAAAACATTACAGATATCATATATTTAATATAAACAATATGAAAATAGTTTATTTAACACTATTACTATGTGATCAATGATTACATCAAATGTATTTGTTTTATAAGGGCTGTATCAGGCTTTTTTAGAAGCATCAAACATTTTTAAAATGTTTCAATTTCAATCGGAGGCTCTAGTGTGTTTTACAAAAGATGGTTTACAGGAGGAATAACTTTTATCAATGACATTTTAAACAAACATGGAAATCTTTATTCATACATAGAATTGAATGAACACTATAATATACAGTCCAATTTTCTTGAATATGAAGGTATTATAACTGCTGTCGGGAATTATTTGGCAAACCTGAATATTGTGCATCTAGCCTGTAACAGCCAAACCCTATTCGTCCACTAATCCTATCCTTAATTCTACAAAATGAGGCTGTCGAAACATATAATGACATCATGATTAGAAATAATGTATATCCCAAAGCATTAAGTAAATGGAAAAATGAATTAGTTAGTGCTCCAAACTTTGAATTTGAAAGATCATATGCCTTACCTGAGATCCTAAGTTACCTCGGTTCAATTTAGAATCAACCATAGGATACTTGGAACAAATTACCTTTTATCTCAAATGAATATTATTAATAACGATATGTGCAGCTTTTGCAAAAATACACCTGAAACTATCCAACATCTGTTTTGGAACTGTGGAACAGTAAAAGAATTCTGGTCAAAACTTCAAATTTATATTACAGAAAAATGCAAAATGATATATAGGGTCCTATAGAAACCACAGCGTCCGAACGCAATGGCATCGTAGGTCCGCACTGTACTGCACACAAGGACTTGAAACTACAATGAAAGAGACAAAAAACAACAGAAAGGGTGGTGAAGACAGGGTTACCGACTTGGAACGGTCAGTAGGCAATAAGGCCTACGGATTAGCTTGAATCGATTTTATATGCGCACAATCCTCGCTATTATCCTGTCTTCAGCGCCCAAATAGACAAGACAGTGTAAACAAAACTACATCCCATCGAAAGGAAATCTCTAACAATAAAGTCCACTTCCAGAGAAACTAACTAAAGATATACATACAAAATAATAAACATCTCAGGATGTATCCAGAATCGTACTGAACAACCATAGTAGTTGCAGCTAAAGAGAAATCCAATCTAGGGTACGCGCTCAAGCAAATCGAATGAGCTCGGAGATATACATCCCATATGAGGTAGCACGAGGTACATCTCCATCCCGGTGTGGATAGTTAACGATGTTAAAATTGAAATCATCTCTCTTATCATAGATTTTATTATGAATACAATCATTTCAAATCGAGAGATGAAGATCGAGAAATGCTGCTACTGTATCCGAACTGTTGGCTTTATTCAACGTGAGCTCTGGTGGATAAATGTTAGTAACCATATTAGCAAAGAACGGATTATCAATATTGAGTATTTCATCAAGATACCGAGAAGTATTATTAAAGGCATCAATAATTTCACCATAGCAGGTGACAAACTCAACATAAAATCTCTTTCATAGCAGTACAAAAACAAATCTGCAACAAGTGGCGCACAGTTAGTACCCATAGGAATATCAATAACCTGGCGGTAAATAGTTTTACCGTATCTTATAAAGATGTTATCCAGAAGAAAATATAAGGTTCTACAAACATCAGTACAAGTCCACATATTATACTTATCAATGGGGGCGTTAGTAAAGAAAGCCCTGACATTATTACAAGCTAGAAAACTTGTACCTTCTCTAGCAAATTTCTTAATACATCATTCGTAACTTTAATAGAAACAGATATTTTTATTTGGAAATAGTAAATTTGATACTGTTTTGAGCAAAATCATCATGCAAGCAAAACTTTACATTTATCGAAACAAGATGCAACGTCAAATTCCACAGCTTAACCTTTTTAAAACGTATATAATATCTGTGTACAAAGTTGAGAAACTAATTGCATATAAAAACTTAAAAATTAATAAGTTTGAAACCATGTGGAGTCAATACCTTGCTATCTGTGGAACTGGAGTATAGAGATAATTTACTTAGTTGATTTTTCCAAACTGTAGCAAATAAACTTAATGTTTTCATTCTGGGACATGCTAAGCTTAGCTTACTAATCAGAAATAACATACCATTGCTTATATCTTGATCTTCCTTAATCAACCTTCTTGTTGTTTTTTATAGAAAAAATAATAATTTTGAAAGTTGTGTATATTAATCCTTAGGTTAACGTCTCTGACTTGAAATCACTTGCCCCTCACCGCTATAGGTTCGAACCCTCAGGGGCCTAGAAATCTTTATGTGAGGAAGCTATCCAGCTGGCATGCGGAACGTCGGTTGTTCTACTCAGGTGCCCGCCCGTGCACGAAAAATGCCCGGAGGGGCACCTGGGGTCTTTCTCCACCAATGGAAGCTGGAAAGTCGCCATATGACCTTAGCTGTTGGTGCGACTATAAAATCCAATTCAATCAATCAATATTAATCCTTTAAAACTATCCTAAACATTGTTCTTTGACATGGCGCAGTTGGTAGCGCGGCGGATTTGTAACCGGAGGCCCCGGGTTCAATCCTCCGTGGCGCCACTGAGTTTCGTCGGTGTGTTCTTGACCGAAAGACTTTCCCTTAGCCTCGTCCGTCGGATGGGAACGTAAACCGGGCAGTACCGTGTGTCGGTCTATCCTCAGAGCACGTTAATGAAACATAGGAATCTATTCGATAATAAGTGTAGGGCACGGTTACCGGATTCCTATGTATCCTTCCCCTCCCTCTGGGGCAGCTACAATTAACTTATACTGTGTTGATGAGCCGTTAAACAACATTCGTTTCAATTCATTTCATACATTTATTATTGTTTTTTCCCCATAACCTAGCACTAGTCCTTCATAATAAGACTTTGCATTTTGTATACCGTATTTCACATTTTTTGTCTCTTTTTTTTCTTTTGATTTTTAAAAAAAAAATCTTTTGCCTAAATGCAAACAGTAGTCAATATGAAAAAATAAAGATCACAATAATGAAAATTAAAAGTGAAAAAAGCTACTGTATGATGTCTAAAAATGGATATATATTTACATAATTGTTATAAACTTCCATTCTTGGCATTAATCTCAGCTCTCTGAAGCGCCCAGTGGAACGACGGGGCTATTATTTTTCAACATTTCAATTAAAGACACACCCGGTTAAAATGAGATAATAAATATAATAACAGTTGTGAAAGAAAAGAATGTAGTTAGAAGAGTTTATGGATGTGTAAACGTCTTGAAAACTGGTCTACATCACATGTTAGGTTTCATCCTGGGTATGCTTCAAATTGCAATATATAGTGCCCGATGGCAATGCATGTCAGCCGATCAATGGCGTCTCCTTCCACATGGGTTATATATAATTTGTCTTCTTCAGGGACGCATGTTAACGGTAAAACTATATTTCAGTCATTCAGTCTTTTTCTTTCTTTCTTCGTCACAATGAACATGTTTAATAATATGAAATGAGTCTATTTTCCATTTACACTAAAATTATATGATGAAAATGTTATTAAAAGTGTTTGTATGTACAGCTATTAAAGTAAGTGTGCCAGGTTCCCAACCAGGAAGCTGGATTCCTTTTTCTCCAAAGAAAAACATGCTTCCTTACACTACAGAGATTAATCCGAGCCTTCTCTGATCCTAAAAGCCTTTTTTTTCTTCTTTTTTTTGCGGCTTTATACACAGCCAGATGAAATATCAAAAATCGTAAAAAGGGCTGGTAAGGTCAGAGAAGGCTGCTCGGATTATACAGAGATGTGTCCCAACAGCGCAAACTAATGTACAAAAACTCATCAAAATTAATTTTAGTTTAGATTACAGGTAAAACTATTTACTTCAAATATTTACATAATTATAATATACTTCCATTCTTGACGTGGATCTCAGCTTTAAATGCATGAACTCAAAGCGCCCAACAAAACATGTACTTATAATTCCAACATTTCAGTTAAAAACTTAACTTCACTTAAGATAATAAACATTAAATAGTATAAATGTCGCGAAAGAAATTATGGAAAATGTAGTTGGAAGAGTTTATGGATGGGTAAACTTCCTTGAAAATCATGACATATATAGTGACTGATGCATGTCGACCGATCCATCTCCTTCCACCTGGGTTTTGATTCTCCTGCTTCCATCACAATATGTAACATGTTTAATATAAACAATATTTTTATCTCATTTCCTCTAAGGTTGCTGTCCAAATATCACCTAATATGATCGTCTCAACGGGATGGAAAACCTCATTTAATGTATTCGTAATTGCAATGAACAAACATGATGAACACATGAAATGAGTAACACTATAATTATGTGAATGATTTTAGCATATGTTTGTATGCAAAGTTTTGTATGTACAGCTCAGTAAATGTGCCAGGCCTCTGCCAGGAATCGAACCTGGATCTCTTTTCTTTCAAGAAAAGCATGCTTCCTTACACTACAGAGATGCATCCCAACAGCACAAACTGAGTGTACAAAAACTAGCCAAAATTACAAGTAAATTAAAGAAAGTAATATAACCCGCCAAATAACATCAAAATTACACTACAAACCCGTTTATTAAAATTCTATTCAGGTGTTCAGAACTTCAGGGCATATAATGATGTATGATGCCAATTAAAACTGAAGCTTTATTAACAGGTTCTTAAAATACCCTTGATTGAATATGCGTAAAATGTATTATGAGTTGGTCAACAACTCAGACAATTGGCTTGTCTCCAACTCCACCGTTTTCCTCCAGCAGTAACGCCACCACTGGCTACCTGTGTGGTTCAGCCTATGTGGTCTGTTACAAGCTCACATGAGTTTATGTAAATTGTTATTTTGTTATGTTATTGATAATTATGTACCTTGCCGTCCGTAGATTATTGTCTCCTCCGAGTATCTATCCTCTGAGCAGCTGCACGATTAACAAACACTGAAATATAATCATTAGTAAGAGTAGGGCAGGTTCCCGGGTTCCTATGTATCATTATTTAATATTATATTTAATTTTTAAGGAGTGCGGATGACAAACTGGGGGATGGACCAATGAAAATAAGTTCAAGAGATCTGGAATAGATCTAGTATCCTAAGAAATTAAATAAAAAGATACTTAAAACAATAATTATACTGTACATTTATTATTTTATTTCATCTTTTAATTTAGAAAATAAATAAATATATCTTTAACATCATCGATAAACCAATTGAACTGACATACATGCTGGTAAAGCCGCAATCTTTTAATTTTCAAATGACAATTAACTAATTATCAAACAATAATTGATTGATCCCATTACAATAGTATAAAATGATAGAACAAAATCACCTGCTCAATCTTACCCATGAGGGTGTGCAGCAGTATAGAGAGACAGAGATAGATAGATACATGTAGTTATAGTATAAGTTATAACTATATGTATTTTTTACTATATACATACACTAAGAGAATTATATTCTTACGTCACTGATATACTATAACACTATATATTTTCTTCTCTTTATCCTTCTATACTATCGCAAAAGAAGCCTAAGGATGTTTGTACCCATTCAAATTATCTGTAATTATTAAACATCCAATATAACATAATGGCGAACAAATCTTACTTCTCATAAGCCGCGATCCTTTAAATTTCCAATCACTAGTGCCCTATGATGTAATTAAATGTGTGTATAGTTCTAAGGAGTATAGTCCCTCCACCTTTTAACCATTAGGACGTCCTTAATGTATAGGTAAGATCACGTCTATACTGACTTAAGTAATTAACCAATATTAATCTAATAATATAGCAGTACGGGTGCTAACAAATCAGTATGAAAACATGCGCCATTTTTGTATTTCACTGATAAAAAGTGTCTGTATTGTAGCATGTACTCAGTGTGTAGTCCAGTTTGGCAGCAGTTGACCTAGTTACTGAGGCGCAGTAAATTTCCACGATTGCATAAACATTAAAAAATCAGAAAAATCTATGATATTTAATTAAAGGAACACTGTCCGTAAGTAAGCAGATATTGAGCATAGCCAAATAACGGTCTGATTTTTATTCAGTGAAATGTCTACATGAAAACATCAACATAGACCCAGATAAGTCTGTAGAAATACATTCGTGAGTTTGAAAAAAAAGTTTTATTTATTTTTGTATTTAATGTTGGACTCACTTTATTTACATTTTCTGCTGATCACTTTACATCCATTAGCGCATTTGCTTTTATATATTGTATCTCTTACGCAATACATCTGGCCTGGTTAGCTCAGTCGGAAGCGGCGCAAGACTATTATTACCTGCGAGTGTAATTTTAGTGTGGGTTACGAGTTCAATCCCTCGAAACGGCACTTCTTTTCTTTTTGTACATCTACTGAATTCCGTCAAACAATCTTGGTTTTATTTAGTAAATATTCAATAATGGTTGGTGTGTTATGTTTGTCAACGTAATTAGCTTGTGTTTTATAGGCTAAAAGTTACGGACATTGTCCCTTTAAGGAGCTATTGCAGTTTACGATCTTGGCCTAAACAACAAATCATGGCATGTCTGTATAATAGTGACGGTGACCCGTCACGCCGCAGGAATGTCCTTAACTTTTCAAGTTAAAGCCCACTGCTTTAGCTGGGTATTTTGTTCCATGCTTGTATAAAATATCGTCTTTCTATCTGTTTTCGACCACCATGTGATTTCGACCGACGGCGGAACCTACGTCTGCGCACGTTTATTATGCAAATTTCGAAATCATATTTCATGATCGTCTGCTAAATGAACAGTTCTAAACAGCAACAGACAACTATTGCAAATAATAAGGTTTTTGAAGGCTATGGATAATTTTCCTATGGATAGTTGATCTCTTTCCCATTTTAAAGCAAACTTACACAAAATAAAATATTTTATGATGCAATGATGATTTGATCCTTCGCCTTTCATTAGACATCAACAAGTTTTATTTACTCGTAAAATGAGAAGTAGTAAATGGGTAATATCAAGAGTGGGGTACCTGAATAAACCATGAAGCAATATCGGTGTTTGTGTTAAAAACATCTGGTAATTGTTATGTTAGTACATTTCCTACGTGACATGTGACCTAAATTCCTGACAAGCAGACGGACATGTTTTGAAAACACAGAAGACAATATAATAATCGATTTTAGGGTGATGAGGGTAGACATTTAGTCATATTTTTTTCATAGAAAATAAGAACGGGTTTGTTTCTTCTTGTTAAATTAAAATAAAAAATAAATCGTTTTTTTCTACGCTGCCAGCTAGAGTGAATTTAGGTCAACAAATTTGCATAAAATTGCCCGTATGAAAATACTGCATCTCGGGATAACAGCTATAATAAATAAGGTGATCGGAAACACATACCGTTCCCTGGAAACAAACAAGCTGAGGTCATCCATTTACAAATGTTATCGGATAGAAAATAAACAAAATGTAATCAAAATGATATATAGGGTCCTATAGAAACCACAGCGTCCGAACGCAATGGCATCGTAGGTCCGCTCTGTACTGCAAACAAGGACTTGAAACTACAATGAAAGAGACAAAAAACAACAGAAAGGGTGGTGAAGACAGGGTTACCGACTTGGAACGGTCAGTAGGCAATAAGGCCTACTGGTTAGCTTGAATCGATTTTATATGCGCACTATCCTCGCTATTATCCTGTCTTCAGCGCCCAAATAGACAAGACAGTGTAAACAAACTACATCCCATCAAAAGGAAATCTCTAACAATAAAGTCCACATCCAGAGAAACCAACTTAAGATATACATACAAAATAATAAACATCTCAGGATGTATCCAGAATCGTACTGAACAACCATAGTAGTTGCAGCTAAAGAAAAAACCAATCTAGGGTACGACCAGAAAACCCGAGGGACGAAAGCTCATGCACCCACCTCCCTTAGTTGGGGTTTCAGTAGGTACAATCATAGAGTCCCAAGAGGTAGTCCAGTCATCGCACAAGTGAAAAGTGAAGCGTAATGACTGACTGTAGAGGGGTCAATCACTAAACATGCAGTGCGCTGTGAAACCAAGCGGTTATCCTTTTCTGACGAACTTCCTGATTACATTTGTAAAGCGGTCAGGAAACCCGTCAGACCCCTTTAACTTTCGAAGTTTATAGACCACATCTCCATAAAATGAGGGTTGTGATATGACTAGTCGCAGAAGTGTTTTAAGGTTGGTGTTGTACTTTTCCAGCAGGCCCTCGTTGCGGCGGTAGAATTTAGAGAAAGATCTACGTAGTTTGTGATAACGAAAACCCTGCTGAAGAAGTTTACTTGTAATAACTTGATTACGATCCTTGAAGTCTATAACATCATTATACGCTCTAGCAAATCGAATGAGCTGGAAGATATACACCCCATATGAGGTAGCACGAGGTACATCTCCATCCAGGTGTGGATAGTTAACGATGTTAAAATTGAAATCATCTCTCTTATCATAGATTTTAGTATGAATACAATCATTTGAAATCGAGAGATGAAGATCTAGAAATGCTGCTACAGTATCCAAACTGTTGGCTTTATTCAACGTGAGCTTTGGTGGATAAACGTTAGTTACCTTATGAGCAAAGAACGGGTTATCAATATTGAGTATGTCATCAAGATAACGAGAAGTATTATTAAAGGCATCAATAAGTTCACCCTGGCTAGTAGGTGACAAACAACATAAAATCTCTTTCATAGCAGTACAAAAACAAATCTGCAACAAGTGGCGCACAGTAAGTACCCATAGAAATACCAATAACCTGGCGGTAAATAGTTTTACCGTATCTTATAAAGATGTTATCCAGAAGAAAAGATAAGGCTCTACAAACATCAGTACAAGTCCACATATTATACGTATCAATGGGAGCGTTAGTAAAGAAAGCCCTGACATTATTACAAGCTAGAAAAGTTGTACCTTCTCTAGCAAATGTCTTCTGAATAAGCTGAAGCAATATTCCTTTGATAAGATGATGTGGTAGTGTAGTATACAGTGTAGAAAAGTCGTAGGTGCTGAGAGAAGAGGCATGAAAATGCTTACACCGTAGTTTGTCAACAACTTCTCCAGAGTTTTTGATAGACCAAAACAGATTGATTCCTGAGTTCTCGAAGACCTTTCCGCAATATTTTACAATATGTTCTTTAATCGCGGAAAGTCAGGAAATCAATAGTTTTGATATATTGGTCGTGGTACATGAACTAGAATTAGCGATAAAACGTGCTTTGTAAGGAATTTTGTGAAGTTTGGGTATCCAGTACATTGTAGGGAGCTTCGTCTGCTTACTAATTACAGAAACCTTTATAGTCTCCATAAAAGTCACAAAGTCACGGTAGTTTTTGTTGCAGTTTGATTATTTAATTTTAGCTAACATCATATTATGTCAAATATATAATTTATTACTGAGATATGTAGCCAACTGCCGTTAAGTGGTCGTAAACTAAGAGGTCGAGGATACTTCTAAAAGTAATCATTGTAACTGGGCAGACTAGTCAAGGGGGAAATCCCGGCCTACCGCCTCTTAATGGCACCCCTTCTATTGCAGAACTTAAGGGATCGCAGCGCCAATAAGCAATAAATGGCTGGGAAAGAAGGCCCTGTATATATTGGTGGGGCGTATGATCAGATCATTGATACCATGATCATGATGCCCATGGGCCATGGCACGTGCTCGCACTTTATTTAGTTTTAGATGAAGAAGAGGTGAAACTCTTATAAATTAAGGAGCGCCCACGTTTTTAACGGGAATCACCATATTGTTTACCTCAGTTATGAATACATTATTATTTCAGGAATCTCTATGAATACTCCCTGATAAAACAAATAAATATGTACCGCATGTTCGGAACTTGCCAGTAGTCGCCATTTTGTTTACCTTATAACTGAAGAGGTCGCTACTGCAGAGTTGTCGTTTCTTGAAAATAGTTCAATATGGCGTTGAGTACTCTCCGAGTCGGATTCCCGAGTGACGGAATCCCGAGTGACGGAATCCGACGAGGCAGTTCCGATTGGTCATTTGGCGTTTCCGCCACTGACGGAAAAGGCCGAGCAAAGTTCCGTACTGGGAAATATCTCCCACTGGGATTTCCCAGTAGAGCAAACGAGTAGATTCCCAGTATTTCCTATACAAATCATCGACACATATGTAATATAACCAGTTCTAACGGGAAGTGTACTGTCAGCGATGATTGTATATGTATCTCTCCCGCTACATATATATAATGGACTGTTCTTTCTTTCAGTTAAGACCATTCCATTTATGTGACAAAGCTATGTTTTGGGGGAAATGACTGATCAGCAGCCGGACATTACAATGGACGCAAAGGCTATTATAGTCGTGCATAGCGGGTTTAGGGTTAATATTCATTATTAAACGTTCACAGAGCAACATTCATTTGTTGTAGTATGGGTGTATTTTTATATGTACTGATGGTAAATCAAAACGCACCATGACAAGCAGGTACGCAGTTATTAGTCCCCAAACGGTCCCGGTCCGTCCGTCCTTCCGAAATGCTTGTCCGGGCCATATGTTCAATACTATAAGACTTTGAGATACCAAACTTGGTATATGGATACATCTTGGGTTAGTGGTGTGTCACGTACTAAAAAAAAGGTCACTGTGTCCTTGACCTTGACCTGTGACCTCTGTCATAGAAAATGCTTGTCCGGACCGTTTTTTCAATACTATAACACTTAGAGATACCAAACTTGGTATGTGGATACATCTTGGGATAGCGGTGTTGCGAACCAAAAGAAGGTCACTATGACGTTGACCTTGCCCTGTGACCTCTGTCATAGAAAATACATAGAAAATGCTTGTCCGGACCGTATTTTCAATACTATAACACTCAGAGACACCAAACTTTGTTTGTGAATACATCTTGGGATAGCGGGGTGTCGCGTACCAAAATAAGGTCATTGTGACTTTGACCTTGATCTTTGACCTCCATCATAGAAAATGTCTGGAAAATGTTTGTCTGGGCTGGTGGGGGACTATGGATTGCCCTGCAATTCTTGATGCTCTTATTTACCTTGTCATTTAACATTGTTTAATATGGATAATCTTAAAAAAGAAAACTGTTCCACTAAATTTCAAGTTACTTTAATCTGTCTCGGAATAAATTCCAATTGATTTTATTGCCCTTTTTTATTGTTTGACTTCTGACAGTAGTATGCAATGAATGTTTTCGAGAAAATGATTTCTATGTGCGAGATAACTGAAGAAGCACGGAAATACACGTGCATTTCATAACAGCAATTTTGAATGCATTAAACCCATATAAAACTTATGCACTTAAAAAATAGTGAATGCCGACTCGTGATATGGATTATATTATATTTGTGCCAAAATGTAGCAAATTCTAACTTTTTAAAATGAGTTGTGGTGCGTTTTCATTGACCGTGATTTTTTCACTACAACATATATGTTTATCGTTTAATAATTTCTAGGGATGTGGACTTCATTGTTAGAGATTTCTTATTGATGAGATGTACCTTTTTATTTACACTGTCTTGTCAATTCTGAAGACATGATAATAGCGAGGTTGTGTACACATACAATCGATTAAAGCCAGCCTGCATGCCGTATTGCCCGCTGACCTTTACAAATCGACAACACTCTCCTCACCACTCTTTATGATTTCATTGTACAATTCATTTGCTACCTGTTTGTGGTGCAATGCGGACCTACGGTGTCATCGCGTTTGGGTGCTTTGATTTCTGTATGACTATATTTCTCATGTTGTTTTTTTTATTATTTAATATGTTTAATCAGTGACCTTTATACGAGTCTATGTCCCTGATTTATTGTAACGTTTGTGACTTTATTTATCAACATTTGTCTTAGGTACGAATTGATACAGGCGTTTATATATTGAATGATGGATTGGTGTTTTACGTCATTTTTAACACATTTCAGGATAAATATTACGGTAGATATTTTCGTGTCGGTGTTTGACCACACACTTTTTCCTGGGAAAAACTAGTACTGTATATCTCCATCCATACGTCAGAATCAACGATATCTCACTTACTAGTCAAGCACCCAGAGGGATACTAACTCGCAGCGGTTGGAGTACGCAGGGTTTTTACGCGGTGTCTTTTCCATCCCGACCACGTAGGCGGTAGCGTTTATATAATTATAAGACGTGTTTAACCATACCCGTTCACACTTTAAAATATAATGGCTCTCCTAAAATAATAGCATAATCACAAATATAACCATATTAATACAACCACGCTAAAGCAATAATCTGATGTGCACAAATATGTATAAAGGCACCGTAACAGTGTATCGCTGTGGTCTAGCGTAGGAGCGTTGGACCCATGATCGAAAAGGCGTTTGTGGGTTTGATCCCCGTCATGACCATATGTGTTGTGTCCCTGAGCAAGACACTTTTTCTGCATTTGCTTAGTACTGGTTCTACCCAGGAAGACATCGAGAGTGATTACAATACGTTCATAGATCTTTCGTTACAATCGATGTAAAATAAATAAGTTGAACCTAACAGTAACTGCTAGACACATACCATAGAGTCCGTTATTTTGAATGCGTTGTGTCATTTAATCGAACGTCAAATGGAGTTGTACACTGCCCTTATGTTATTGCAAAGATATATATTGCCATTATAGAAATATAGACATCAACTTGCTACACATTTATTTGCCTTTAATTTGCCACTGTCATTCCGACTGATATTGTATATTGTAGTTAATTTAATAAAAAAACAGACGAAAACCAACAATCATTCCCTTGGGAACTATTTCGAAAATATGAAGACTTTTCAAAAGCTTTCTTATTTATGTTTTGACGTGTTTATGGATAGCTGTCTGATACGGAGAGATACAACAGTTGAGGAAGTTTTTTAAAAGCAACGTTTTACGCAGAAGGAGCTATTGTGTTCAACTTTTCACTGTTTTTAGACTTGGATATGTTTACAATTCTTCGGCATTGCCTGAACGTCAGTAAAAGTTAAACTGCAAGTACGTGTGTTTGGAAAATAGCTATACTAGCACTACACGTAGTTTTACAAAGTGAATTAACACTCTTTGTACAATATTGTGTTCTGGTTTGTAATATGTATACAACATGACAGGTGTAGGAGTACTGTCAGTGTTAAAAATATATATAGCTGAATTAGTTCACAGCGAAAGCATATATTTTTGAAGGATTCTTAGCTCGATTAACACACTGAGCTTGTGAATAAGACATTTCATGAGAATTTAGGTTTTAACAGCCATTGCAGAATCTATTCAATTTCATAGATAATTATTTTTTTAAAACAAATTGTGAAAACTAATATCGTTTTTGAAATTAGATAAATAGATGTTTGTGAAAAATGGCTACTGAGGGATTTGATAGTGCGAAGAACATAATGCGATTCGTAGAACTTGTGACATCGTTACTTAATGTGAATGAGAGCAATATCGGTGTCATTACAGTGGTGCATACCAGCAGTATTTAACGAGGAAGATTTCACTATTACCTAGTTAAAAGTACCTAGTATCAGCAAGTTTTACTTTGTGTGAGACGGTTATTTGAACATATTTATATAGATGTCGAGTTTTTGTTAATTGTGTGTAGATTTAAAACAACTATATATAAATTTATCACGTGTCTGTCATTTCAAAAGTATATAATAAAACAATATTGTTTTCATAGTTATTCACATCACACATATTGGTGTTCAAGGGCATCGGCATTTCGACGACGCCACACAACGTCGCCATCACTAGCATATGTCGCTATTAACCAAACGAATCTTAAACGATATCTACAAGGTTGGAGACAGTATTTCGTTAGAAAACATAGGCGAATATGATTAACAATATTGCATATGTTTTAACAGACAAAACAACAACAAGTAAACGAAACAGACCCACTGTAATATAGCTTGGTAATTCGGTAATACCTTCCAATTCGGTTTGTAAAGCTAAACGCGCATTAAAAACTATTCTAAAACGTAAACAAAACAGATGTTATGAAAGTAGCTATCCCACCAACAACAGCCAAATTAGAATAACATATGTACACCATTTCTAAACCTACTAACGAAGAGGTATATATATATAATTTACCTATTTTGAGAATTCAAACTCTTGGTACATTTTCGAATATTCATTAACGGGTATTTTAAGAACCAGTGAATATACATTTAATCGGCACATAAACATTATTAAATAACATGAACACTTTTGTTTTGATGAATATTTTTTTAGTGACATTTTGCCGTTAATTGGAGGGTTAGTTTTTTTAAATACCATAGGCTGTGATCATGAAGCATTACTATGACGTCATTGCATCAAACCATTCGAACACTGTCCCTAATACAGTCCGTCCACACAGCAGTATATACATATGTCCGTATAAACTTATAATACCAGCCATTATAAGATAATGAGCTCCCAGTGGGATTCTAACCCGACGCGATGAGTGGCGAGAATGTTTTAGACGCAACGTTTTTACTATCCCGGCCACTGGGATACTTTTTACGTAATGAATTGGAATTGAATTGAATGTTGTTTAACGGCTCATCAACACAGTACAGGTTATTTAGAGCCGCCCCAGAGAGAGGGGAAGGATACATAGGAATCCGGGAACCTGCCCTACTCTTATTATCGAATAGATTCCTATGGTTCTTTAACGTGCTCGGTTGATAGACCGATACACGGGACCGCCCGGTTTAAGTCCCCATCCGACGGACGAGGCTAAGGAAAAGTGTCTTGCCCAAGAACACACCGACGGAACTCAGTGGCACCACGGAGGATTGACGTGAATACACTTTTTCAAAATTATCACTCGTGGTTGACACATGGCGTTGACTGATCTTTTTAAGTAATGAGTTTACCTTCAAAGTCTTTTCTACGCCTGCATATTTTAAAATTATTGAACATGATCTGTCGTATTTCTGTCGTATTGTATTATCCATCAACTTATCACCTCGTTTGGGCGGTGCCACGTTACAGGTAGAGAAATTATAGTAATAGATACTGAAAATGTGAACCATTGGAAGCAAACATGCAAAAACAAAGAAAGAAGTAGCAGACTCAGTTTTATTGAATCTGTATAAAAATGAGAAATCACAGCACCCAAACGCAATAGCATAGTAGATCAGCACAATACAACACACAATGAGCAAATTAACTAAACTCTGAAAAGGATAATACACAACACCAAGGGTGTTGAAGACAGGGTTACCGACTTGGAACGGTCAGTAGGCAATATGGTCGCTTTTATGTGTGCACAACCTCGCTATTATCCTGTATTCAACGCTCAAATTGGCAAGACAGTGTAAATAAATGTATATCCCATCAAAACGAAGTCTCTAAAATGTAAGTCATCTTCCTGAGAAATTAGGAAACGATACACGTATATATTATTGCAAAGAAACTTAATAAGCTGTTGCATATTTTCAATATCTTTTCATTTTCTTGTCCATAACAAAAACTACCTTAAACGCGACTCCCTTTTTTGCAAAAAAATTATATAACCGAAACTGTTCTTCAGAAAATTGTGATACATCATATTAGCTGCCTTGTGAAAAGGGAATGCTTGTTTAAACACTATTGATTACATGTGTTATTCAATAATGTGATATAAATTAATATTAACTACATAACTTGGTCGTATTTTAATCTGGAAGAATTTCAATGACGATATGAGTTAAACGGATATAATATTGAATTAATATTCCGTGTTGGCGCTATATTCTGCCATATGTTGTATCTTTTATTGAATTCAAGATCGAAAATCATATTATTGTGTATGAACGCTTGCTTTCTTACAAAATGCTAAAGAAAAATAAATGGCGACACTAGTCTGAAATGACAATCATTAGTTTGTTTAAAAGTTTTTGAAATGCATTTAGTATAATGGAAAGTCTTATGATTTATGTATTTTATACGCAGATAAGCGTGTTCATTTATATGCATGTACGAACATTAAATGTTGACACTTTTTTTTAAATATTTATATAAATGCAATGGTAATTTACTTGTTTACAGTAAAAACAAAGGAAATAATTTAAATCAATATAAGACGGTTTTAATCAAATTATACGTTGTCAATTTACAAATATTAAAATATGACTTGGTCATGTGGGTCAAACTACTTGAAATTCAAGATAAACATTTAAAAGGATAACACGAACACAGGTAAATAACTGACTAAGTGAACAATCAAGTTACCGTGAAGCGAGCGTAGTAGTGCACATATTGATTTCGTACAGTTTGGACAAATATAAACAAAAAAGGGTAACTCGCCAAAAAACATCGTTTGGCTCTCTTGCAAAGTTTGGACAAATATAAACAAGAAAGGACAACTTGCAATAAAATTGCTCATCTTTCTTACAATATTTGAACAAATCTAAACAAAAATGGATAACATGCAATAAGCATTGCTCTGCTCTCTTGCAAAGTTTGGACACGTATAACCAAAACAGAGGATAATATGCAATAAGGATGCGAGATTGTAATAGAGGAAACTATCACACGAATAGAGGAGGTCATACGGGACATTCAACTACGGCTCATCATCCCGGAGTCGCAGATCACTTTGGAAGTCTTTGGTAAGCCTCGTCATTTATATTGTTAGAAAATATTTTGTTTTTATTATAAAAATCTCGGCCACTAGAGATTATCCCAATTTATTCGCGTGTTTTATTCATGCGCATGAAATCGACGTTTGCGTGACGTCATGTTGTAAATAAACGATCGACGTCATTTCTGATGCACTAGTTAAAGTCTTTGGCGTCTTTTATTAAAAAATAAGTTAAAATAATAATATATTACATATTTGTCTGTGATTTGTATAGGAAATACTGGGAATAGAAAAACTATATCTACTCGTTTGCTCTACTGGGAAATATCTCCCAGTGCGTTCTCGTGAAAACTGATGTAAAAAGGCGTGAATCATTAGAAATATTAATAAAATATCATTTTAAATTATGTAATATATAGTTTAATAACCAGTGTTTTTGAGATACTGAAAATATCTCCCTCGGTAGAGAAATGGCCCCAATATAAGAACTCGTTCTCCGCACTCGTTTTTATATCGGGGTCATTTCTCTACCTCGGGAGATATTACCCGTATCTCAAAAACACTGGTTATTAAACTCTATATAATAATAATATATACAAACAGAGATCTGTCAACGATTTGACATGTGTTAGAGTAGCATACGAGACATATTTATAACGATGTTGTAGTCAGAAATTGTGGTAGCACTAAACGGTTATTCAATATGGCGTCCAAGATGGCCGCCAAACGGGATATAGTCATACTAATTGCTTTGTCGCATAACACGTGTACCAATAAAGATATTATTATACACATTTACAGGTATGCATATCTTAGATATACAATTTTTCTCATGCAACATTTCGTAATATATGGCAAATGTCAAGGTCACAGTCGAGGGTCAAATTTCAAATTTGATCTTTGTTTCTCTTTATTTTCTCTTGGTATGTTTTAAACATACAAACATAGATCTGTAGAAGGTTTGACATTTAGACTAACATCACAGGAATATTTCTAGCCCTATTGTAAGCATGCATTGTAGTAGCACTTAAAGGTTATTCAAGATAGCGTCCAAGATGGCCACCAAAATGTGATATACAGTCATTATACTAGCTTGTTTTTACATAACATTTGTACCAATAAAGATATAATCTTAAATGTACGAAATATATCTCAAACCCTACTTAAAAAATGTTATTTCCATTATAATGCCTCCCCCACTTTGTGGAGGGGAGACATATTGTTTTTGTGCTGTCTGTCTGTCTGTCGTCTGTCTGTTGTCTGTATGTAACAAACATTGTCCGGACTAGTTCTCCTGAACCCATGACCGGATTTCAACGAAACTTTGCAGGGATGATCAGTACCAAGCCTAGTTGCGCATATCGTCGCCGTGTTCCGGTTGACTATTTTTTGGTGGAGTTATGACCCTTTAAAGGTTTTAATACACAAACTTTGTCCGGACTAGTTCTCCTTAACACCTGGCCAGATTTCAACGAAACTTTGCAAGAATGATCAGTGCCAAGCCTAGTTGCGCATATCATCACCCTGTTCCGGTTGAATAATTTTTGGCGGAGTTATGACCCTTTAGAGATTTTAATACACAAACTTTGTCCGGACTAGGTCTCCTTAAACCCCTGGCCGGATTTCAACGAAACTTTGCAGGGATAATCAGTACCAAGTCTAGTTATGGATATCATCGCCGTGTTCCGGTTAAATGATTTCAACGAAACATTGCAGAGATGATCAGTACCAAGTTGTATTGCGCATGTCGTCGCCGTGTTCCAGATGAATTATGTTTGGCAGAGTTATGGCCCTTTAAATGTTTTAATACACAAACGTTTTCCCCGACCAGTTCTCCTGAACCGCTGGTCGGATTTCAACGAAACGGTACCAAGCCTAGTTGCGCATATTGTTGCTGTGTTCTGGTTGAATGATTGTTGGCAAAGTTATGGCACTTTAAAGGTTTTAATACATAAACATTGTCCAGACTAGTTCTCCTGATCTCAACAAAACTTGGCAAGGATGATCTGTACTAAGCCTAGTTGCGCAATCTTTGGCGTGTTCTGGTTAAATAAATTTTGGCGGAGTAATGGCCCTTTAAAGGTTTTAATAAACAAAATTTGTCCGGAATAGTTCTACTGAACCCCTAGCCGGATTTCAACGAAACTTGGCAAGAATGTTCAGTACTAAGCCTAGTTGTGCATATTATCTTTGTGTTCCGTATGAATGATTCTTTTGCGGATTTATGGCCCTTTCCCCAGTGGGAGAGACATCTGTTTTTTAATAAAAACAACATCTAGTACTGTTGTTTGTTTTCGTACGTTTAGTTGGACTTTGAAAACAGTTGTACACATATCATATGTATCTTCAAGTAATCTAGAAATATATCAACTTGTAAACCTAATAGTAAAATGAGTGTTACTTTAGAACAGACACATAAAGGAAATACATTACATCAATAATAAAACTTCTTCTATTAATGCTTGACAAAATGACTGTACTTCTAGTTCATACCTTCAGTCGTATGGGGCTTTGTATTACTTTTCGCAGCACTATATCACATACATTTCCTTGAATGTAACATTTCTGTTCAACTTTTATATAGACGTACTTTTAAATATATCTTAATCTAATTCTACTTTTGAGATATCTTCATCAAAACTTTTCCTTGGATATGTTCACACATTTACATTTCACCTGCCATACAAAAGCAAGCTTTTATGAAGACTAAATCGTTTGTCTGGCCTCGGCAAAGTTTGCCTGGCATTTGCAAAGGTCGGCCATTCGACATGCTGATTCATGACGTCAGCTCTATTAATCAACTTGGAGCAGACGCTTTGGACATTTAAAGCGGTTTCTTCTATTTTCCAAACGTGTCTGTTTGGAGATGGAACTTCTGTACTGCCTGTGATGAACGTTTCCAGACTAGTGACTGATAATCAGACCTTTTGATATGATGAGTAAGGTTTTTAGGTAGTATATTTTTATTCACGAGCAAAGCAGCTAGTATGTAATACCGTCTGCAATATATGGGCCAACGTTCTTTGACACATATAAAGCGCAAACAACTTTTCATAGGCATTTCACTTTCCGAAGATAATATATCATCGTCTCCTAGTGCAATAAAATACTGCTGATAGGTTTCGGACTTGTCTAACAGATTTAGATATTTTACCTTGCCTTTTCCAGATAGTGCACTGTTACTATCACAGCCTGTTATTGCTTGGAAATCGGAAACAACAGAGTATAGGGTCTGCATAAGCATAACCCTATATATGTCCCAGGTTGTATTTTTTCCAGTTCGGAACCATAGTTAATTAAGTCAGAGTTAGAATATAGTCTTCAGGTATGAAACTACCATGAACAGACACATTGTTGGTATCCCTATGGGTACGAACACTGTGCACCTCTTGTCGCAGATTTGTTTTTGTATTGCTATGAAAGAGATTTCATGTTGTAATTTAAACCTTTAATTACACCTTTCGGTATTTGGATGACATATTGAACATTGACAATCCTTTCATTTTTAATATGGTTAATAATATATATCTTAAGGAACTTCAACTCAACTCAACAAACTAACATTTCTGATACCGTCGCTTCTTTTCTTGATTTACATCTCTCTATTGAAAATGGCGAAATAATTAGTTTTTTTAAATTTTGATATTGTTAATTATCCCCATTTAGATGGGGATGTTCCCCGAGCTACTTCCTATAGGGTCTATGTTTCCCAACTTATTCGTTTCTCTAGAGCTTGTAGTCGTGTTGAGGACTTTAATATTCGTAATCTTTGTATAACTAAAACGCTACTCCAGCAGGGATACCGTTACCATAAACTTTGAAAAACCTTTTCAAAATGACTCTGATCTACTTTTAAAATATAGAAGTAATTTAAGAACTCTTCTGCGACAAGGACTATCACAGCCTGACTTCTATGGTGATGTGTTTTACAAACTTCGTAACTTGGTCATAATCACTTTCCTACAATAAAGTCAACTAGTTAAAACGTTTATCGAAACATGTTATGAGCCTATCATTTTTCAACGTACTGCATGTTTAGTGGTTGACCCATTTACAGGTCTCCACTATGCTTTCCTATTTGATTGTGCGATGACTGGACAGATTGGGTACCCTACGACGACGTCGTGTCTTTTCGTACCCTTAACGGTTTGTTCTCTTATTGCTCTGGCTTTGGCTTCTTTGCTGCTTTCTATGCTTTTATTTTTTTTATTATATATACATGATCATTAATTTGTTTTACTTATATTGCCTATTAACGCTGCCTTGTTTGTAAGAGATTATAACCTGGCGGGGATATCTTTATTTACACTGTCCCGTTTATTGGGATGACAGTAGGGTAAGAGTGAGATTTGGCGGCACCCTACAACATGGTTTAAACCCCGAGCGACCCTTTTTGCCACTGACCGTTCCAAGGCGGTAGCCCTAAATGGCAACCCATGTGTGTGTGTGAGGTCTTATTTTGCCTTTAATTCATCTTTATATATAGTTGTTCTTTGTTAGGATCGATACAGTACGAAAGATAGCACCATAATGTTAGTAATTTGTATTCGAGTGCTCTAAATGTGGTGATTTTTACGTACGCATAATAACGATTTTAGGGATATAAAGTACCACGGTGCTAATACTTAGAGAATGGCGATGTTAAGCACTATTGGCGCATTTTGTGGTTAATGACCTCCAGTTCAGTGCCGTTTGTGTTTGCAGATATGCTTTTGAAAAAGGTAGATACAACAACAAATGTCACCAGTAAATGACAAATGCCCTCAACTTCCACGACAGTTTTGATTCATTTGATATTTTACCTCCAAGTGTGACATTGACGGTACATAGACAGAACGGACCATGGACAAAACGGATCAGGACAAAACGGACAATATTGTTGGACAAAACGGATCACATATAAGGACAAAACGGTCCAAAATGGACAACACATAAAAAATAGTAGTACTCATATTTTAATGATTATATAGAGATTATTTAACTGCTGGGATCGATTATAGGGAAATCCTTCACGCGTGGTAGATGTGTGGTTCTTTACACGAACGAGCGCACGCGAGTGAGTGAAAAACAAAGCACGTCTACCATCAAGTGAAGGATTACCCAATAATCGATCCCAGCAGTTAAATAACCTATTTATTACATTTTAATTACGTTTTTGCAAACAAATATTCGCTTTATTGAACGTTATCGGCGGATGGCGTCGACTTCAGCAACACTTTGTTGACGTCACGACATACGTCGCAACGTTAGTTATTATTGTGTTCTAAGTTAGCAACGTTAGTTATTATTGTGTTCTGAGTTAGTTATTACTATTTAGCGATTATGAATATTCTTGCACTGAGAAATCCCGATCTTTCACGCATAGAAATGTAATAAATTGCATTACAATATATATTTGCCCAAATAATAACAGAGGTTCACAAACAAATATAAACACACACCGTTGTAAAAATGTATAAGTAATGATTGTATTTCCTATTTCTTTGATTATTTCAATACATTACGTGGTCCGAGTATTACCTTTCATACCCCACCCAGCCTCTTCTCCAAGAAGCGAAGACGGCGTTGGCTGGGGTATGAAATAAAATCTTAATTTCGGCTTAAATTTTTTTATCATATTGTAAAATTAAAACTGTTAATAGGTAATTTTATACATTTTATCACATTTTTCAGTAAAAACTCTTTTTTAACGTGTTTTATTGTCGAAATATCCGTTATAAAATCTTACTAATATAAGCTTTCCCATCGCTTAATTGAATTAAGGCGGGAACACGTAATGGAAGCTTTCAATGCGGATGCATGCGCTCATCTGCCTTAAGTAGATCCGAACTAGAACGAATTTAACGGCGTGCCATCGCAGTCCTCCCCCACCCCGCCCCCCGGTCTTCACACATATCAATAGGATAACGAAATACGCTTTATCCAAATTGGGCACGCTTTATCCAAATTGGGCACGCTTTATCCAAATTGGACACGGAGACTAAAACAATGTTGCTTTTGCCCTCTCCCCGTTATCATGTGAGTACGTTGTCCGCTAAATTTGGTTGAATTCTGTTCAGCGGTAACTGACTCCATATTACCCTACCGTACCCTTCCCGTCAGAATCTTCCCAGCGCCTGGGTAGCCGTCAAAGTTTGAAACAATAAAATTAAACATATAAAAACACTACAAGTTATTGAAGTTGTAGCGGGAACCCCAACATCTAAAACATGTTTATTCCTCCCCGATACAGTGTGTGTGTAATTCATTCGTATTATTTGGGGCGCTTGTTTCAGTCAACGTTTTTTTTTTACTTTGAAGACAAAATAACACTAGTACCTAAATCAAAAGAATATCATTGAAACAGACATTTTTAATGATAAATAAAAATGACTCACTTCACAAAATCGGTTGAGAAATAGAACATTTCACATGCAAAAGTTGTTTTTGATAGGGCAAAATTCGAAAAATAATGTTAATGTGTTGGATAAATGTAAATAAAAGCACTCTAAAAGATGTAAAAATATTGATGCTAACTGAAGTTACTTGAGATTATTTGATTTAGGAATTTATATGGAAAAAGCCCTATTAAAATAACATGTTGGCTGTTTCAAAACTAAGGTATTTTTATTCACCACTAAACATTTTCCAGTTGCAATGATATATAAGTTATGAACCTATTAGTAAAATTGCTTGATATCTGTAAAAAGAAATAAACATGAGGACTTTGATATACTTCTACTATAAGAAAAACGAACAGAAAATGCAGAATTCACACTCAGTCATCGAAAAACGAATTTTAAAACAAACACCCGCATTACGTGGTCCGAGCATTACCTTTCAAACCCATTCAACCCCTTCTCCAAGAAGTGAAAACGGGGTTGGCTGGGGTATGAAATAAAACCTTAATTTCGGCGTAAAAAGATTGCATATTGTAAAATTAAAACATTTAATAGGTAATTGTAAACAGGTTATGTTTTTTTTCAGTAAAAAATGTTTTTAAACGTGTTTTTATCGAAATATCCGATATAAACTCTTGCTAATATAAGCTTTCCCATCACTTAATGGAATTAAGGCCAGGTCACGTAATGTATTACAATGATAAACAGAAACAAAGTTTACAACACCAAACATACACTTGTCGACAACAATGATATCGAACGGTCAGTTTCTTAAAGGCCGCTGCGGTGTACACCATGTTTTAGGGCGCACCATACGTCAAGCAAACCATAGTTACTGAAGTACCCCAGTGGTCATTACGTGGTCCCGCCTTAATTCCATTGAGCGATGGGAAAGCATACATTAGTCGGATTTTACATTGGATATTTCGACAATAAAACACGCTTAAAAACAACATGTTTTACTGAAAAAATGCTATTAGCAGTTTAAAATTACCTTATAAATGTTTTAATTTTACAATATGCAAACTTTTTAAGCCTATTTAAGGTTTTATTTCATGCCCCACCCAGCCCCGTTTTCGCTTCTTGGAGAAAGGGTTGGATGGGGTATGAAAGACATATGAATCCAGCATTGTAGTATGGTTGGTGCAATTTCCTTTGATGCATGTTCCGATAGATGGAAGTTAGAGTACTGTATTTATTCTGACAGGGTTTATTATGACTGGGTCACTACGTACAATTGGTGTCATAGCAAACTGAAAAATCGGTAAAGTAAACACTCCTTTTCAATAATCTTTTTTCATTTTAGTAGCATTTTATGAAAACAGTCAATTTATATAGCGTTTATTTTTCTTCAAATGATTCAACATAATTGAGCCATATGTTTTCAACATCGTTCTATCTTTAATGTCAATGCGACTAATTTCTTCCAAAGAATCGCTAGAAATATTTGCATGAAAAGTTTACACGCGCAAAAAAACAACGAAAAAACCCGAAAAAAAACATAGTGATTCGCTTCCCGTTGTTTTATAAATTGCAATACCTTGAAATAACGGTATAAAACAACGGTAAACTATTCACCACGTTTCAGTCGCGTGAACATGCAGTGTTATCATTCTGTGTTCTTCAATCAATCTGCAAATTTCAATTTAAATTTGACGAATAATTTCGTAGTCAGTAGGTCATATTTAGGTAAGCCAATATTGAAAAGAAAAGAAGAATAATGTATATCTGACCCGACTGATGAGCAACTTTTACTCACGGAATTGTAAAAAGGTATTTAAAAAAATCCAAAAGACGAGTGTGTATTAGGAGTCTAGCCTTCCCATTACTATATACCTATACTGAAAAGCAAAAGAAACGCAACTCGGAAATTTCCTCTATATATCGTATGTACAATATGCTGCTGTTAATCGAATGGTACATGGCTACGTAAGACCTTTCCTTTCGCAAAAAAGAGACTAAAACAACACATAACACAGCAAATAGTATTCCTTTTAAGTTTCATTATTGACAGAGTGTGCGTTTGGCTCAAGCATGTGAGCAAACTTAAATGCAAAACTTTGCAAACTCTTTAAGTTAAATACAGTACTGTAATGGCTCAATTTGTCAAAGAGAACTTCAACATTTATGAATCTCTTGTTACAAAGTCTACTGTGATTAAAACGTCCACAACATCACACTTGTGTCCTTTCTCTAACTAACTGCAAATATTTTTTACAAAACATCTTGGGATTTCCTTGGAATAGTATATGAAATTTAGTGTTCAGTACATGCAATATATAGCGGAAATTCCCGAGTTGCGTTTATTTTTCTTTTCAGTATATACTATAACACTATATCTTCTTTCTATTATGTTGCTATCATATTGTAATGAAAGCCGGTGCACTTTTAACAATAACATATATTTATCGCAGTCAGGGATAAAAATCATGCATTATGATAAAAAAAATACACGCCCACGGCAGAATATCAAGGTCAAATGATTACGTTTGATTGACAGGTTCCGGTGACTCACTCCCGGCCGCCAAAATAAAGTAGGAGTGCCATACTGATAAAATAAAATGAATACGTGCATCAAGTGTGTTGCGCTGACGTTCGGTTATAAAAACACTATTAGTTTGTAATCGTCATAAAACACACATTGTTAGTTCACTGAAATAAAATAAAGTGCTTGGTGCAGTTATTTCAACCAATGGTACTAGAAATTTGATTCTAAAACGACCTGCGAAGTCTTTCATATAAACAAAGAAGAGAGACAACTGTATGTCATTCTACGATAAAATACAGCTGTTCTATTAATTCCCCGTGTATATTTCATCCGTTAGAAGCGCCACGTTACATGACGAAAATTGGTAAATATACGTCACGAAGACAAACTCAACAGTAATTTTAATGAAATGTTAATTACAACAAACTTGCCATGCTCACAAACCTTGCATCCTCCGATATAAACCCATCATATGCATCAGAATATATACCATTAATAAGCATCTTGAACAAGTGAGAACGTTTGACGTCATACAGCACAAGCTATATGACGTAAGCAATGACTTAATTGTTTGTCACGTGACTACTATAACTTTGCATACGGGGGCGCCCAATGGAACAGCCTGTTAACATAGCAGCCTGATTACCTTGACCTCCGAGAGAATATATAGTGCCCCACAATAGCGTAAACAATGGGGTTATTGTTGTGTTAGAATCGAAATAATAAATACGTACCTGTATTTTATCGGTCAATAAAACACAGTCGTTCGAATGCGAGTAATTAAATCACTCGTGCGTTATCAATCGTGCTTACGCACTCGTGATTTAATTACTACGCATTTGAACTCCTAACTGTATTTTATTCACCGATAAAACACAGGTACGTATTTATTATTTCTTAAATTGAGATCTGTGATAGCATGCTGTTTAAATAGCGCACTTCACATTGTTTGCTGTTAACCTTGTATCTTATTTTAAAGCGAGACATTTTAAACGTATTCCCATTTTATGTCATATAGTTTACATGTGTTTTAAACTGTTTTTACCTAAGTGCATGGCCCCACAATAAATATACGGGACAACTGAACGTTTATTGTTCTTAGGCTAAATGAAATCTTAAACAGACTTCAGTGGGTTTTATGTTTTTTATATCCTGTACTTAAAATACAGAATATACAACTCATACGATTTGTGATTCTCACAGTTAGCGATTCTCACAGAGACTGATGTATGTGATGGAATGTTTGAAATTAAAAATGAATAGGTTTACAACGATGCTTATTTCATTATCCTAAAACTCTGCCTTGACTTCGAACAAATCTTCATTCAGCATCACGTTTGCCTCGGTGTTTATCGTCTCTAGCTACGATACTGATGCATGTGAGAATTCACTAAAACATCAGAGAGCAAGGAGTGCCCAGGCCCTGGTTTGTAAACCCTGAAGCACAGCGTAGCGAAGAGATCAGAAGCGGGCCGCGTGACCGAGACTATTATTATAATATTTAAATGTGGTAAAACGTTTGGTTATCCGAAGTCTCGGATCCTGGCGGATGCCGGAAATGCAAATAACTCATACTTCATCTTTACTATTGTTATTCAATTTGGATGACTTTGGTAAATGAAACTGCATATCTACATATATACCTTTCAGTGAATTTGAAACATTGTTTTAAGAGTTTGTGCGATTCGTGAAGAAACTATGTACGTCTTATTAAGTATAAATTTTCCATTTTAAGAAATAGCTCTAGATAGTTTTTAAAACTCATAAGATACTGTATATGTTCATGGGTTGTACGAAACTAATTTATAAGCAAAGCTATACGTTTATTTCTGTCTTCTACAGACATTATTTCATTAGTGTACACATGCTCTTGATTGATTTCAAACAAGCACATATTTGTTTAGTACTACCAGCTGGGTTGATTGTATGATTTTGCTCAATGTTCTATCAATTAACTTTGATTTAATTGAAGAATAGGAAATGTCCCGACTGTATCATTATACTACCTACACATCTGTGTCAATATCTAATCCGGGGGTTGGTAGGTGCAGGGTGTGTGTGTGGGTGGTGTGTGTGGGGGTGGGGGGGAGGTGCGCCCGAACGTTCAGAGTGTGTGTTTGGTGTGGGGCAGAGTATGCTTTGCCCCCAGACCCCACCCCCAAAAACAAAATTTAAAGAAATGAACGGTTAGCGCTCAAAACGTTTTCCTATATAATGTTGTATGTTTTGGTGTAATTGAGCGTAGATAACGTTTTTTTCGCTTGTCAAACAGTGAAAAATGTTTGTCCCCCCATATAATTGTTTGCAACACCCACACCCCTCCCTAATAATTGAAACATCCTTTTTTTGATTGTCAAATATCTTTTTCTAAAAGTTTGGCCCACCAATAATTGAAACATTCTTACGCCCATGTATGTCTGATCTGTACTACTTACTCTAACATTAGAAACAAATACATTCCTAAATATTACACAACTAGACCAAGCATGTTTAAATTTGTGGAATTGCTGCAGTCATTAAACAAAAAGGTTATTCTTAGTTTGGGTAAATTCATTTCCGATGCACTTGTATTAAGGCTATCTACATCCAGTTTAACAGACTAAAAAAACAAAAACAACACTAGATATCTTATTTTAGAACATCCTCGTTTAGCATTGACATACCATAATATGTGTATGTTTTTGATTGTTTAAATATGTATAAAACAAAAAAATAAACATAGTGATTATTTTGTTGTATTTGCAATGTTAATATCTGTCACGTGTGTGTATATTATAATTATCATATATTTGTGATGATGAAAAGCTGTAATAGTTTAAGTCAATAAAAGTATCTATTTATCTATCTATGTCCGGTATAAACATTAAAAATGAAGCCTCGTTCCAATTGTATTTGTACTTATTAGCATTCCTAACAGCATGGACATGCTTTCAAGAATATATATTAATGAACAACTGCGCATTACGTTTTGTCTAGTTCAGACCGGCAAAAACACACGTAAATGCACGATTGTCTGCAAACTAAACTTATCAAACTAAACTAGATCATCGCTCTGCATCCCTCTCTACTGCTGGATCATACGAGCTACCGGTTTCTGCTTGCACGGGTACCTATTCGTCGCCTCGCAATACAATGACCATTACGTTGTCCCGCCTTAATTCCACTAAGCGATGGAAAAGCTTGTATTAGCAGGATTGTATAACGTATAGTTCGACAACAAAATGTTTGAAAACATTTTTACTGAAAACATGCGATCACTTGTTTAATGTTACCTATTAAATGTTTTAATTTTACAATATGCAATCTTTTTAAGCCGCAATTAAGGTTTTATTTCATACCTCAGCCAACCCCTTTTTCGCTTCTTATAGAAGGGATTGGATGGTGTATGAAAGTCACGTAATGTGGAGGATCCAGTTACTTCACTATGTAGGATTGCTTTACAATTATCAACATCGACGATCTGTATTCAGTCCTTGAATAGTCGTTGTTCGTTGTCTGTGGTGTTTATTCTGATGTGTATGCTCCTTTCACCACACTAGACCACGTGAAATCCTTTTTCCTAGGTTAATCCGATGGTGCGTCTAAGTTGTAGTGTGATGAGTCGGTAGTACAGTTGACGTATTTGCTTTATCGTTTCTTCTAAGTACTTTCTATTTGTCGTTTCTTCTATGTACTGTTTCCTCTTTGTACTTTCTCTTTGTCTTTCTTCTATGTACTTTCTCTTTGTCGTTACCTCTATGTACTTTCTCTTTGTCGTTACCTCTATGTACTTTCTCTTTGTCGTTACCTCTATGTACTTTCTCTTTGTCGTTACCTCTATGTACTTTCTCTTTGTCGTTACCTCTATGTACTTTCTCTTTGTCGTTACCTCTATGTACTTTCTCTTTGTCGTTACCTCTATGTACTTTCTCTTTGTCGTTACCTCTATGTACTTTCTCTTTGTCGTTACCTCTATGTACTTTCTCTTTGTCGTTACCTCTATGTACTTTCTCTTTGTCGTTACCTCTATGTACTTTCTCTTTGTCGTTACCTCTATGTACTTTCTCTTTGTCGTTACCTCTATGTACTTTCTCTTTGTCTTTCCTCTATGTACTTTCTCTTTGTCGTTTCCTCTATGTACTTTCTCTTTGTCGTTACCTCTATGTACTTTCTCTTTGTCGTTACCTCTATGTACTTTCTCTTTGTCGTTACCTCTAAGTACTTTCTCTTTGTCGTTTCTTCTATGTCCTTTCTCTTTGTCTTTCCTCTATGTACTTTCTCTTTGTCGTTTCCTCTGTGTATTTCCTCTGCGGCGATGCAATGCAAGCGTAAGTCTGCGTTTGCACTACATGGACTATATGAGTGCTGTCCACTATTTGAACAATTGAGATTCTTCCCTGAAAGTGTATTCTTTTATTAACCACCGGATGTCATCATTCTGCACACTGCAATTCTAATGAAACGAGTATCTGGTATAAATGCCTTCGTAGAGTAGCTGAAACAGTAGCAGTTAATGTTTAATTGTTTTCTTGTTCAGAGTTAGTTACTTTAGTTGATAGGTGGACTTAGTTTGTATCTCCTGTATAACACCAATGCCTATACCGGTTACGCCCGATTTACCCTCGTTTAAGTCGTTCTACAAGCAAGACATACGCACATCATGACGTTTTCTTTTCAAATGCAGCCCTTTTGTTAAAACGTATACGTGAAACTAGCAAACTACCAATTGAGGCCAGATATAAATAGGGTCAATGATACAATCGATATAATTATGTTTTATACATTGCAAATAAATAACCATAAATACAATTAAAGTACGAAGGGAGGATAATGCTGCGAAGCTGCCATTGCGTGATCATACACGTATTTAGAATATCCCAAGTGTGCCCTATATTAACATTTTCCTACCGATTTACCTTTTGTACGTGACCGGAAGAGTCGGCATATGCCTATCGGTGCATACAAACCAGTCCACGTATTGTTACCAAAAGGAATCGACCCATATCTGTTATTATGTTTGGTAAAGGTACATGGAAGGAGAAATCTGTAGTTGAATGGAGGTCAAGCTTTGTTTTGAAATAAATTCTTTAACTTTCAAGTTGTATACATATCTTGCTACGATGTGTCAGACAGATCCATATTGTGGTCGTTGGGCCTTTATTTCGTCCATCGTCGGAGAGTTCAATATGTTGGTGGTAGGACAATCCATTTACTTCCTTCCATTTCCGCATTTAGATTAAATGCTTTTAACGTGACAAATCATCAGGATAAAAATATTTCAATGTGTAAAGCAAGACTATGAGAAGGATGTAGCTGAAATCCCAAGCGGATCGTTGTCGGGACAATTTAATCAATACTTCACACGTTTATATCAAATACAGACACATAAAAACATCTGCCCAGCAGAGTTCACAGATTTCTCCGGTTAACTACCAATTCCTTATTGATGAATTTGTGTAATTATTTGTCCGATTAAAGGTCCTACTATACTTATACAATAATAATAATAATAACTGAAACGGGGATCCCTTGGAAAAAACAATAAGTCCTCTCTCTCTCTCTCTCTCTCTCTCTCTCTCTCTCTCTCTACGAATATATGTTTATAAATCTAAACGCATTACAACTTTCGCGTATTGATTTTAATACATATTTCCCATTTTAAGTCAAATAGCATAAGTGACTCAGTTATAATATGTCCAGTATCAATTCAAAATCGAACAGGAAAATCAGCATAAGTAGTATATGGGTCTGTTTGGCATCACGACTGCGCATGCGCGGGAGCCATTTTGTTTTCTAAAAATTAGTCACTCCTCATTTGTAATGAATGTATTGTGGGTAGTGAGGATTAGTGTCAATATTTTCTAACAAAGGATATTCACTTAATCCTTTAATCGATGAAATTTAGAAATGTCTGTGGGTGTTGGATGTTGTTGTTGTTGCTGTTGTTGATGGTGGTGTGTTTAATTGTTGGTAGTGGTGTCGTTGTTGATGGTATTGTTGTTGTTGTTGTTGTTGCTGCTGTTGCAGTTGTTGTGTTTGGTGGTGCTGTTGTTGTCGATGGTGGTGTTGGGTGTGGTGATGAGTTTGGATATGCGAGTTTTATTAAGCCAGTACAAAATTACTCCATGGATTCAACTACAAAATGGTTATTGAGGAGACTTTTTATACATGTATAACTCTTTTGAATTAACTGCCAATAAATAATTAAAATTATGTACGTCTGCAGTCCTAACATGTCCTAACATGTAAACTTTGTGATACTAATCAAATTGAAAGTGAAATTCATTTTATGTTGGAATGTCCAAAATATGCTACAGTAAGAAATGAATTTACAACAGAGATCTCTAGTACATGTAAACATTTCAATACTTTATCATGCAAAAACCAGTTTGCTTTCTTGTTAAGTAATGAAGATGAATATATAATCAAAAGAACAGCAGGGTTTATTTACACATGTTATACCATGATATTTAATCATTTGAACTGTAATATAAGTAACAAAACAGGTCTGTCATGTTAGTCTTATAAATCATGGATTTTTCATAAATATAATGTGCACTTAACTGCTTAATAGAAATGTAGCTGTAAGAACTTATTGAAGTTCTTGAATTGATAAACTGTTAGTGTTGTGTTATGCCTTATCTAATTAGATGTTTACTTATGTTAATTGTGTTGTATAATCAGAATTAAGCTGTTGTTATTTTATAACCTCATATATATCCAAATTATTATGTGATTACTATGCCAGTGATGGCCCATGATTGGAAATAAAAGATATTCTATTCTATTCTATTCTGTCAAATCGTGTGTTCAATGTGTTGGTATAATGAGGGTTTCCGGTCTTTTCTTAACGTTCTCTATTAAGACCGGGTCCTTTGTGCTATTTATAAAAATCAACGTCAGGTCTATTTATAGAAGGTCTTAACATGTCAAATCTTGTTTTCAAAGTTTTGGTATAATAGAGTGTTTTCGGTCCTTTGTTTGCGTTTTCTATTACGGTCGGAGGTCAATTCACTGTGTCAATACTTTTTATTCGAGCATCCTGGCAGTAATCCCCTTTACGGTTTTAATACAAAAGGAACTCAGACATCCTGTCTCTATAATGTCCACAGATTGTGTCTAAATGTCAATATCTTTTATTCGAACATCCTGTCCCTAATCCCCTCTGCGGTTTTTATACAAAAGGAACTCAGACATCCTGTCTCTATAATGTCCACAGATTAAGTCTAAATGTCAATACCTGTTAGTCGAACATCCTGCCACTAATCCCCTCTGCAGTTTTTATACAAAGGGAACTCAGACATCCTCTATCTCAATAGTGTAGATTGAATAGAGGGATTAACCTATGACTCTCATCCTATCGCATTGGTACGCTAAAGGATTAAGTCAATATCCTGTGTTAGAACATCCTGTCAATAATCCCTTCTACCCATAATACATTCATATGCAAATGAGGAGTGACCTACATTATACAACGTGCGTTTCTATATTTAGAAAACAAAATGGCGCCCGCGCATGCGCAGTCGTCATGCAAAACCGACCCATATACTACTAGCATATTTATACAATCATACGTATATTGATACAATTATACACGTGCATGCAATTTTAAGGGGTAAAGTTATATACACTTAGGGAAAAAAGAAACCAACCATATCGAGTTCACCTATGCTAACAATGTAATATGTTATAGAAACATGTTTTTCATGTTTTAGAATGTTTTATAAGTGTTAAGGTAAAATCCAGGATTCGAACACGTTTGAAGAATATATTTTCCATTTTATAAGAAGTAGTTTATAATTGTAGCCATAGTATATGTATTCAACAACAAGTTTAAACTGTCTTGTAATCGTGATGTCTGCCTAACTAGATGTTATTTAGACTTACTCCCGTCCAAATTATTAGTTTATACATTACAAGTAGAAATAAACGACGAACAAGAATTGTAGCATTCAAAGACAGTAAACCAATAACACGCATAGAAGCAAACAATAACTACAACAAGCAAAATATGACACCACAAACATAAAATATTTGACAATAGGACAACCACCTTGAAGCGTCAGTGGCAAAAATGGCTGCTGGGTATTTAAACCAGGCTCTTGGGTGCACCCAAACGCACTACTACACTATGACATCTGCAGGTTAAAAGGTTCTAAGCCCATTCTCCATATTGTATCTAGATGTAAATGGGGGATGAGCCTGACATATTCATCCCTGTTTGGCTCCATATAATCTTTATAGTGTTGGTGCACCGTAAAACCTCAATTATATTCTTCCCAATTAAAACGGGAGTAAATAAAGATATCCCCGCTAGGTTATGAAAGCCACAAAGAAGGTACTCAATGACTTTGCAGAAGCCAGAGCAACAAGAGAATAAACCATTGAGGGCACGAGGCAGCATTACCAGGCAATATAACGCATAGATGATATTGTGTATATGAATATAAAAACAGAAACCTAGAAATCCACAAAGAAAGAGAAAAAAGGATTAAGGCTACGACAAGAGAAGATTTAAGACTAGCGCCAAACGCTACCGTCCTTTGAGGATGTATGTAGACGTCATCATAGGTTCCACAATCTGTCCGGTCATCGCACAATCAAGGAGTAAAGCATAGTGGTGAACTGTAAATGGGTAAACCACTATGCATGCAGTGCGTTGCAAAATGATGCGGTCATACCTCTTTTGATAAATGTTTAACCAGTTTAATAAAGATTGTATGAAAGTGATTATGACCAAGGATCTTACGAAGTTTGTAAATTACATCTCCATAGAAGTCATATTGTGTCTCAGAAGAGTTCTATAAATTACTTTTATACTTTGAGTAGATCAGGGTTACGCTAATACAATGTGCAAAGGTTTATTTGCAAAGTGGCTTCTCAGATATTAAAATATTACCAATATTAAATTCTTCACCTGGACAACAAGCTCTAGAAAAGCAAACAAGTTGAGCAACATAGATCCTATAAGAAGTAGCTCGGGGAACATCCCCATCTAAAAACGGATTATTAACAATATCAAAATTAAAGTCATCTGTCTTGTCATAGATTTTACTAATTATTTGTCCATTGCCAATAGATGTATGAGAATCAACAAATACAGCGACAATATCAGAAATGTTATTTTTGTTGAGTTGAAGCTCGTTATGATAGAGAGTATTAACCATAATTAAAACGAAGGTATTGTCAGTGTCCAATATGTCATCAATCAAGATACGATACCAAGAGGTATCATTTAATGCTTCCATTACAGCTGAGTGACTATGGCTGTTGAAAGACTCAATATGAAATATCTTTCATAACAATGTATAAAAACAAATCGGCGACAAGATAAATACATTATCTAGACCTTATATTGCATATTAACATTAGGTCCGAACACGAAATATAACACCTACCGGGTGTGTCTGTCGCTCTTCATACGTGTTTTTTAAATTGTTCATCGAACAGGAACGTAGCATTCAAGGACGACAGTCAACCACAAACCCACACACAAACAAAGAAAAACAAACGATTAATAAAAAACAAGATAAGACATCACAAACACAAAAGTGTTGACAATACGGCTACTGCCTTGGAACGGTCTGTGGCAAAAAAAAGGCCGCTGGGGGGTTTAAATGCAGGTTCTAGGGTGCACCAAACCTCACTCTTTACCTATTGTTATCACGAAGAAGCATTAATAAGCAATATAAGTAAAACACATAAATGATCATGTAATTATACAAAACAAAAGGCAGAAGCAAGAGCAGCAAGAGAAAACAACAAGAGGACAAACCGTTGAGGGTATGACATGATAATATTAAAGACAAACATCGAACGCTACAGAACTATACAGATTTATAGTCGGTCTTTCCTCAACCAGCTTGTGAAAATAACCATTTTTCTGAGGCTACTTACGCAATCTATAGACAGAATAGTCGTTGCTGTCGCTCCTTGTTAGGGAATTCTTAAATACACAGAGAATGGCGATTAAAAACAGAATACTGTATTTCTAGAGTAAGCAAATCATTATTTAACATAAAGACGTATAATTGATACGCGCTCACAACATTCTAGGAGAAAAGGATGCATTTCAATATTAAATTTAACAAGTTTTATCATGTTTATGTTTATGTATATTTTCTATTCACGATATTTTCTTGCAGATCAATGTATTGACATTAAACAAAATCATTACTTGGGGATGACTGTTCCGTTTAATCATAATGACATCAGGATAAAACGTTACTCCTAGTACCTGTTGTTAACCCTTTTATGCTTGTGATGTAGCATATGTTGCATCTATTTTCATGCTTTGTAACTGTTGATTATCTTGAATATAACCGAGTCTGCTACTTTTCTCTCTTGTTTGTGTTTGTTGCTTCCAAGGGATCCCCTTTTCAATATTGGTGGACGTCGTTCTGTGAAGTCTACATTTTCTGTTGTGTATATTCATTTTGCTTTATTTATGTATGATTTAATACAGATAAACGTCATGTATGGTCCTTTGCTTTGAACGTTTTATCTTGTTCATTGAACATGTGGAGTTTCTATCCGATTGCATTTAAGTGCGGTGGTTTCTATACTGAAAGGAAATAGAAAGGCTTAATCAAACAATTGCCTATACTACACTATTATATACACCTAATTCCACGTAATATTCCAGATATATCTGAACATGTTTTGTACAAAAAGGGACTACAACTAATTACAGAAAGGACAACTCTTTTATGTAGTAGACCTTTTAATCAAAGTATACTTTGTTACACGAAATTCATAAATGTTGAAGTTTCGCTTGAGAAAGTCAAGCCATTTCAGTATTGTGTTTAATGTTAAGAGATTGCAACGATTAAAGCCTAAGTTTGCTCACCTGCTTCAGCCAAATGCGCATTCTGTTGATAATGAATCTTTTAAGGGGTAACCATTGGTGTTTTCGGTGCTGTTTAAACCTTCTTTCCGAAACGACAGGCCTAATGTCGCCCTGCACCATTCGATTAACAGTAGCATATAAAACATATAAATATATAGCGGACATACCCATTATGCGTTTATCTTTTTCCTTCAGTATATAATACAAACTGAAAAGGGGATTCTTTGAAAGCAAAAAACATCAGCAAGAGACAAAAGTAGCAGACTCTGTTTTATTGAGTCTGTTCATGAGAGGTAATATAATTTGCAACACCTCTTATGCCCGATAGCAATGCCTAAGCGGTATTTTGCCGTTCATGAACAGTCTCAATCAAACCGAGACTGTACACATTTTTTATATTAATCGTGTTTAGCGATTTCCAAATTCCACTTTCATACGATTGTTTCTAATTTAAAAACACAAAGAGTGTGTTTGATGATCCCTAAAGACCAGTAAGTAATAATACTACTGATTTGTAGTTGGGGCTAATATTTGCAGACGCCACACAGCACTAATCAAACGCTAGTGTGAATGTCAATAAATGCTGAAAATGGAATCCCTTGAAAGCAACAAACCCAAACAAGACAGACTCGGCTTTTCTGATTTATTTTAATAAGTCAGGGATGTCACTGGTCGAGTGGTTTGAGTCTGCTTTGAAAGCACATGCCACTCTCTGCTGTGGAATCGAGCCCTAATGGGACGAGAAATCGTTATGTGCGGAAACTATCCAGTTGGCTTGCGGAACGTCGTGGTTTGATACAGATACCCGATTGTGCACACAAATTTCCCGTGTGAGGCACCTGGGGTCTTTCTCCACCAATGGAAGCTGGAAAGTCGCCATATGACCTCAACTGTTGTTGCGACTATCAAATCCAATTCAATTCAGGTCAATTTAATTGAGTTAATGTTCGTTAGAGTTATAAAAATGAGTATGATACATACGAAAAACCATTTTTACTTGTTTTACCCCTTATTATATTTCATGGAAACAATCATTAAAAACACTTAATTAATTAATTACTTTATTATTACAAACGCTTGCAATACTTATAACAGGTGATCAATTTTGCTTCAACAAACACAAGCAACCGAACAAAGTAGCATAATTGTGTTTTTTTTAATCTTTCATAAGAGTTTGTGTAAGACACAAACTGTAAATATAAAATCTAACAGGAAATGTAGCATTCAAGGACGACAGACAACCACAAACACACAAAGAAACAAAGAACAACTATACATAAAGATGAATAAAAGGCAAAATAAGAGATCGCAAACACACAGGGGGTGCCAATAGGGCTACCGCAATGGAACCGTCAGTGGCAGGAAAGGGCCGCTGTTGGTTTAAACCAGTTTCTAGGGTGCACCAAACCTCACTCTGGCCCTATTGTCATCCCAGTAAACGGGACAGTGCAATTAAAGATATCCGCGCCAGGTTATAATCTTTAACAAACAAGGCAGCGTTAATAGGCAATATAAGTAAAACACATACATGATCATGTATGTATACTATAAAACAACAAAAGCATAGAAAGCCACAAAACAGGTTTATTTGTTCTTTTGTCAGTTGCACATCCCTCAGCCCAGTGTGGGTTCGCTCTTTGACATATCTAATGAAAAACTTCATTCATTATCCCATTTCCCTCTTAGGGTGTTGTTGCAATATAGCCTACTAAGACGTGTTATCATTACGTAAAACCCCAGTTCACTTAAATTACACATTAGCATTTAAAAATATTAGTATATGTAGATATAGAAGAAAGTAAATTTATCATTCAAAAACCACAGTCAACCACAAATACGCACAGAAAAAAACAAAAACTACATAGAGGAATTAAAGATAAGCTATTAAGCTATAACATCACAAACATAAAAGTGTTGACAATAGGGCTACCGCCGTGGAACGGTCTGTGGCAAAAATGGCCGCTGAGGTTTTAAACCCGGACCTCGTGTGCAACAAAACCTCGCTGTTGCCATATTGTCATGCCAATCTTTGCAATTTGAAACTACTTTCCCAAATATTGTTTAGTACTTGCAAAATGCAGAATGAATTACCAGTTGAAATCATAATCTCTACGTAGAATAATATGCAGAATACACTTTCTAATTTAGCACTTACCTCATATCCACAAAGAAGAAAGCGTGCATAGCAAAGATGCGTCTCACATAACAGATTGTGATGCCTCAGTGTGTTGACGTTTTCCTTCGACTGGTTCATCATAAAGGTGTTACATGAATGGCATTTATAAAAGATGAATATATCAGTGTGACAGGTTTGACACTTCAATCAGGAGATCCAATGAACAAATTAAATAGTCTAAGATTCTATGTATTCGGAGTTGTTGGTGGCATGCACTGTATATATAAAATCGATTGTATTATTTTAACTTATCAATAACTGTGTGGCAAGGACCTTATTCATATTAATTGTATATAAACCTTCTGTAAATCTTTTTTTTTTCAATTTTACTGACTTACGAGCATAACATTGACGGCTTCTTTGTATATTCTGTTTTGCACTGAACGTTCCAAGGCTGTAACTATATTGTAATCCGTTTATGTTTTTTTTGAGGTTTCATTCTGTACTTTAAATTGTTACTTTATCAGTATTTCATCTGACGCAAATATTTTGCGTCAACCACTATGAATCTCCATTTCCTTTTCGACTGTTGCATATAGTTTTATTTTGCTTAAACATTGACGACACGTTTGTCACCTATTATTGAATAAGTGTATGCATGTTCGTGATTTTTCGTAGAGAGTTCAACAATCAATGTATTAAACTTACAGAGAGATTCCAGGGAGAACAATCTGTAGCCCATTTGAAACAAAATTACTTTCAGTTACTGGAACTTGATAAAATGGATTTAGGTATCATATGAACTTATTGTTTGTTTATGGATTTAAGTATAATATGAACTTATTGTTTCCTGTTCGATTTTTATATTATTCGTGTTATTGCTTGACTGTAGTCTTTCCTGCTCGACTTGTAAATCAACTTGACATAATGTTCTCATGTATGCACTACCAGAACATTTAAGTACTGGGATTTCCAGTAGGCATTTGCGTATTACTTTTTATTTATTTGCAGATTAATTAAAACTCCACGATAAAACGCAGTACTTTGAAGACTTCGAGCTGAGTGTGGTTTATTTTTACAAATGCATATGCGTGTATCATTTTCTAATTGCTCTGTATATATACTTTATTGCTAGACTTGTTTCTTTTGATGGGATGTACTTGTATTTACACTGTCTTGTCGTCCCATCCCGTCGCGTAACGCATTTTGTCCCGCCGTGTCGCGTCTCGTCGCGTAACACAGTTGTATTACTTGAATAAATTAAACAGTTTTAAATGGGTTGTTCCAAAACATCATATACACATACCAACTTATGACCCCATGTATACATCACCCATTGTTGATTGTGTAATTTATTACAGAATTATGACCCTTTGTTTGACTCAGAATTTAAGGGGTTTATTCATCACCTTCAGTGATAGTTCTAGTTCACTGCTTTTTGTCGTCTATAGTACATTTCGTTGTCTTTTAATTTGTTCGTTCCTTGTGGACAGTGAGGGTCTACGGTACCATTGCGTTCTAAATAAATACGTTACCTGTCCTGGGACGCCTTAATTTCATTAAGCCATTGAAAAGCGTATATTAGCACGTTTAAAAAACATTTTTTACTGGAGAATTGCGATAACCTGTTTAAAATTACCTACTAAATGTTTTAATTTTACAATATGCATTTTTTTAAAGCCGAGATTAAGATTTTGATTCATACCCCCAGCCAACCCCGTTTTTGCTTCTTGGAGAAGGGTTGGATGGGGTATGAAAGTTAATACTCGGACCATGTAATGACTATGGAATGCAATTTAAGCGATGATTGTTAACGTACGTTATACGATTACATTATAAAACATTGTGTTACTTATATAATAAGATTTATGTATGTTTTGTTTCTATAAAAACCTGCACAAACCAGTTCAAGTACACAAACGTGCATTTCGTCTAACTTAACTTTCCTTTCCATGTGCACGTTGATGTTTGTCTGAATCATTCCGAAAAGAAAATTTGATTGATAAATGAATGCATAGTAATTAATGCATAGTAACCCCAATTTAACATTTGAACTATCTTTAATTGTTCATAATACACTCTTACCTCCTTTATTTGTTCTTATCGCCAACGATAGCATCTATATATTTGCATTTATCACATAACATGCGGTGTGGGAGTGCAATAACACCATTCAATATTTTCGATATTCCACTAGTGGTATAACATAACGTTAATGACGTCATGGACGTCACGTTAATCTACGTTTTCGGACGTAACGTGACGTTATAGGCCGTGTGCTGCTACCCAAATTTTGACATATTTGTACCACTGAAGCTGGCAAATTCTAATATGCATTTTCGGAAAGGTCAATATCTTACGCTTCTTTTAAGCCAGGATAGTATTTTAAGTTCGGTAGCTTAAGTGTGTAAAACTATTGTTTTATAAAGGGAGGTAATTTTTAAGAAAATGTTCTAAATTTATATAAAAATGGGTGTATGGCATGGATTTACTTTTGTTGTGTATTTGATTGCATTCAAAATGGTTACGTACGTCATGTAAACATATAACAGTTCAACCCTTAAAAACGTATAAAAACATATGGAAGCAAACATTTAACCATTTTAATCAATAAACGCACATTCTGTCGAAAGAAGGTAAAGATAACCAAACAAATTAGAATATATTACCCTTTTTAAGCAAATTACATGCTAATATAGTTTTTTAGATTCTATATATACGAAACAATGCGAAATAATATAAACGTATGACTTCTCTGTAATAAAGGTGTTGCTATAAAGGAAGATAATAAAGCACATTTTTAGGTTTTTAATTAAAAAGATTGAGCTAACATTAAAAAATGATTCACAGAAATGTTACAATTCAAAGTTCCATTTTATTTTGTCTTTGTGTCACCTCCGTAGCATGGCAGACAGGTAGGGATCGCTTTGTCCGTAGTCTGTCTTCATTCGTCGTCTTCGTCCATCTGTCCGTCACGCTTTAACCTTCAACCTGAACTTGGTCATAACTTAAAATGTATTTAACCTATGTTCATGAAACTGTATGAACATTTTCATCTCACCCCAAGATAAGTCGTTACACATGTCTTATAACTTTGTCTTTCATTTCGGCAAAGTTATGCCCCTTTCCATTAAACCTTTACCCGCAACCTGACCTAGCCCATAACGTTAAATAAGTACATGGCAGCCTATAAAAGTGTTCTGTGGAACACCCTTCTAGTTATTTATTTAACATGTGCAAAAGCCTATGTGATTATCAGCCCTCGATTCCATAATTGAATTATATACTATTGTTAAATTCACCGTCACACTGACAATATGTATAGCATAATTGTAAAAGTACACCACTGTTAAAAAACGAAAAATATTCTTTATATCCCATGTGCTTTCAAGACACAAATGATAAACATGAAAAGCGTGCACTTACATTGTAAACTGAAACATGTGGTATGGTGAAACGTTTGGATGAACATTTTTTTAGATTTTTTATTTAGTTTGAACCATTTTTGTTCAAATATAGACATTCTAATGATCAATTGGTTTTGTTTGCCAATGTTTCTATGCAGTCCTGTTTAACACATCCACAAATATAAAACCTTTACAGAGAAAGTCCGTCAATGTCATCATACTATAACATTGAGATTATTTCGAAACCACATGCCATTGAAAGAATATCTTTACCGTTTTACAATGGTGCAGTTCGAAATTTGGATGATGTGATAACATGGCTATTTTATTTAGAAATGATGTCTCGTCTGCTCTCGCTGGATAAATGAAACAATTTATTTGAAATTCAAAAAAAAAAGAACACAACAAACTTTGAATAAAATTGCGTCATTAAAATTGCGTTATACTTATCGGATATAAAGGGCACAATTTCAGCCATATAAGTATTCTTTTAGATATTATGTTCACGTAAATAATATTAACTTACTGTGATGTACTTTATGGTTGACATTGCTCATGCCTAAAGTATGCATTTGGTTGAAAATTTCACATGACCAAAGCCCATCTATGTTGGAGGTTGTTTTTATATAAAGATGGAAGATCAATAGTCCTTAAATATACAACAGCTAACGGGTGTTACACGTGATGCACGTTAACACATGGTAGATACAAAGGCAATGTTGCAAAGAAGTTTGAAAGACTAGCACAGCATCTTTGCTTCAGTTCTTGGGAGTAGGAAATCGTTCTTAAACGAAAACAACGGATTTACAAAGTAGTTTGAGTATAATTTATGACTGCTGATAGAAAAGAAAAATCTAGATACCGCTAAGGCAATAGGACAGAGCAGCCTGAAAGACATGTTTTGATAGAGATAGTTAAATATTATTTAAACAGCAGGTTGTCTAAATGGACACACAGTCTATAGTAAAAACTGATGGTGAGATGTTCCAATCCAATCCACAATGCAATACGATGGGCATACAACAAGCCGTTGTAATGAGACCCTGGAATAATTATCAACTGGATATCAGTTAATCACAAGCAAGGTTTTACGAAAGCGTAAAAAAGCTGCCGATAAGTAAATAAACATGACTGTGGGCCTGGGAACTGATAGGAATGCAAACAATTGTTTGTATAATTAATGAAAATCTGAGAGTTATCAAGCTGAAATAAGTGTTGCTGTTTTTATCAAAAGCAATATCTACGCAATGGATTCGTCAATAGTTTCACTGTGAAACTTTGCCAAGGTCTTATTGATATAATCCTTAACGATAGTTAAAACAATTAACAACACATACTTGTTAACGTTTCGGCTTGACAACCTTCATCATAATTTAATTTTCTGTTATAATCATTCAAATGCAAAGTGATAGAAAAATCAAAAATCATTTTAAGTGACAGTGTGGACAGTGCGATTTGCTTCTTTTTCGATATTTTTTGGTATTATAAATAAACCGATATAACGCTAAACTTTGTCGTTATATATTCATGGATTCAATAAATTTCATGGATCTTCATCCATCCATGAAAATACTTTTAAAGAGTTGCACTTATTAATTCGAAATTTAAACCAAAACCGCCGAAACTTACGATTTCATTCAGTTGCAATTATGATTTCATTTTGCTCCGTAAACATCCCGCACACATACAGATCCCGGAAACATTGCCGCACACATACAGATCCCGGAAACATTGCAGCACACATACAGATCCCGGAAACATTGCCGCACACATACAGATCCCGGAAACATTGCCGCATTCAACACTGAGTAGACTGATCAACGAAAACGTCAAATACACAATCGAAACAGTAACCTCTGAACGTTCCAAAATATGTGTTAATACTACTCAAGGTTATTAGACGAGTTCTCTAGGAATTCAAGTTGTAAAGCATGCTTATCGCCACTTACAGGAGTCACAGTCTGTTAACATAGACAGATAAAAAAACCATATAAGTGTCAACTGCCTTCGGAAGCTGAATAATCCAGTGTATCATTACAATGGCTTGTTGTATGTCCATCAAATAGCGTTGTGGATTCAACTGGTCAGCTCTTGATGAGCAGTATTCCCCATACAAATGCAGCAGCAACATTACAACATTTGCATGCATACCACCACATGCAAACAAGGACCTCGGATGGTACACTTGGACTTTGTTATAAGGCTTGTTATAACAGATGACCCATCTGTTCCTTTATACTTAAGAATGTTATCAAAGTATCTTGCGAAACTTACCCTACACTCTACTTGCAGAAAGCATAGACTTCCCTGTATTGTAACATGGTGTGAATGCAGGGGGGTTGTTGTAGTATGTATACCAGATTCAGAATGTTAACATGCGTCAACATTCGGCAGATGAAAACGTAGTATTCTGTTAATGATGTTAATATCATGATTGTCTCTTACAATGGCTTTGAGACGTACATTATTTTCCAGGCTGAGTTTTCTTCGGATTTCATTTTTCTCAACCCAAAACCGAAATATCACTTCTCTCGGTTCTGTTAATTGGCATATACTTGTTTGCAATAGTTTAATAAAAGAAATACTACAATGGCTACATATGCAATTTGTGAGTTTGAGTTTAATTATCAAAATCGTTTAAAAATATCTTAAATCTATGCATTACAAATACATGATATTCATGCAATTTTTTTTTTAACCTATTTTATTTATGTGTGTTCGCCCCTTTTTTCCCCATATACAAGAACATAATAAGAAAAGGTTAAAAACCTTCAGCTGCCTTTCATTTCAAAAGAAATTATTTTTTAATAAATATTGAAATTATCGTTTATTTTATTTGCGGTTTTCAAGTTACTTAGGAACATTTTGTCTGTACCTTAAAACAGATGTATTTACATTTTTGAAAACTACTTTTTTTTTTATAAATCAATATTAAAAAGTATTTTATTTCATGCTTTATTTTTGTAGATATTCTCGAAAAATGTCAAGATGTATAAACTTTGTTTATTCCAAACATTTTTCTCATGTATATTAATATGATACAACATTCAACTCCCGTATATTGCAATAAAATTGTATTTTAAATAGTTCAGTTTTCAGCGGTTTTGGTTTAAATTTCGATATTCTGGGCCAAAAGAAAAGGCATTTTCAAATTTCTGATCCTTTAGGACTGTCTCTTCTGTAGCTCATGACACCTTTAAATTTAAAGAAATACTACGAACGACTTCTGTTTTCCTATATTTTAATCATAATTTAAAATTTCATAACTATTCCAAAAATCAGCGACTTTAATTCATTTTGTGTTGATTTCCCCCCAAAATTTCAAGATTAATATGTTTTATTCATTCCAAATATTTGTTTTCATAAACATGTTTTTAACAGATAACTTTAAGAACTTTCAATCTCCTTATATTGTAATGATAATTATATATTTAAAAGTAATCCCGTTTTTAGTGATTTTGGTTCAAATTTGCAACTTTTGGCCCAAAATATCCCAGTTTTTCCAAATCTCTGATCCTTCAGAAATTTACCTATATCTCCGGACATCTTTAGATGTATAAAAACACTTTAAACACTTCTAGTTTGTTTAATAGGAAGTGTCAATATTTTTAAAATAATTATTCCAAAAATCAGAGATTAATATCCTTTTTTGCTGATTTCCTCCCAAAATGGCAAGCTGTATACATTTTGTTCATTTAAAATATTATTTTAATTTAAATGACTATAACAGATAACTTTCAGAAGCTTCAGCTCCCTAATATTGAATTGATAATAATATTAAAACAAATATTCCAGTTTTTAGCGATTTTTGTTCAAATTTGCATGTTTTGGCTCAAAAAAATTGTGTTAAGCTACCGTTTCATAAAAACTATCCTGGCTATTTCTTTTTTACTAAGATATCTAAAAGGTGTTAGCATTTAAAATTTGCCAGCTGAGTTGGTACCGAAAAGTTGAGTAGCCCATGGTCTATTATAAGTTATGTGATAAACAGAATCTAACATTCGTTCTCATTCATTATTGAATTTATTAAACTCGTTAGCAAAAATTATATAATGCTCGGCAGGAGCCTCTCATTATATCATTTTGCCAACTCGTTTAATAAATTCAATAATGAATGAGTACTCATGTAAGATCCTCTAAATATCCTGCTATTCTAATGTGTTATAGTCTGCATGTGCTTTGGACTATTTCACATTTTGTTTGATAGTCTGTTCTGTGTTTTGTAAAAGTAGTAAACGAATTTTGCTTAAATACTGAAAAGGGGATCCGTTGGAAGCAACAAACACAAACAAGAGAGAAAAGTAGTAGACTCGGTCTTGTTAAAGAAAGAGTATGCACGAGGAAAGGTATTTCGTTTTATTGTGTCTGTTCATCATGTTTATGGGAGGTAATATTAGGTGTAACACCTCTCATGTCCTCTAGCATCAGTTTAAGCGGTATTGTACCTTAAAGCCACACATATTGGACATGCTGATCCCAAAGGACCAGTAAGTTATAACCATACTGGTGTGTAGTCGAGGCGGCTTTTTACAGTCTGATAATGCCTACATGGAAAACACAAAGTTTTATTTATTTGATGTGTCACATTGTTCTATCAAATTTATATATTTCCACGTAGTTGTATGTTTACAAACGCTCGTTTTTCGATGGTTGTATTCTGTGAATGTTAATCTTCCTTTTTTGAATTGAGCTTCTAGTTTATTACTTGTACGGTTTATTAATGAATCGCAGTACGCATAACTATGTATACGATCGATGGTGGTCTTTTGTACTGGTCCTTTGAGATCATAGAGTACACATATACTGATATAGGTGACTAGACCATTGCTCTCACTTTTGAATTATAATACCGCAGACGCCGGAACTAGGGGAAGTCATAGGTGATGTTTCTTACATTACCTCCCAAGAACAGACTCAATGCAAATGGATATAAAAGTCGACCTTTATAGCTACGTTCGTTTCATACATATATAGAGGATCTTATATGAGTGCTCAATCATTATTGAATTTATTAAACGAGTTGGCAAAATGATATCATGCGAGGCTCTTGCCGAGCATTATATCAGTTTTGCTTACGAGTTTAATAAATGAAATAATACATGAGAACGAATGTAAGATTATATTTATCACATAACTTATGTCACATTACGGCAGAAAACGTAGATTAACGTGACGTCCATGACGTCATTAACGTTATGTTATACCACTAGTGGAATATCGAAAATATTGAATGGTGTTATTACACTCCCACACCGCATGTTATGTGATAAATATATATTATATATCACAGTAGAGTTGCCTGTGCAGTGTGGCGATGGTAACACGTCTCTACGTGCATGCACTCATAACTGTTATTCATTCCGATCTTTGGGGATTGCTGAGCCCGATATGTATAAACAGATATTGGTAGTACATTCTAATACTTTCGTTTTGTTACTCTAATTTCGAATAGGTGGTTCCATTACTCCAGCCTTTTAAAGGTTCTGAGTAATGTTTAATCACCGTTAGGATATGTTGTCTGCTTTTTAATTTAGTTGTTTGACTGATACTTGTGATACGCAGGATTACGCATCCAAGGGATCAACTTTTCAGTATTTATTCATAACCTAAGCTCCCAATTAAATTTCATTTTGCTTATTTCTTCTTTTGTTTTCTCGTTTAGGGCAAAGCATTTTGTTAGAAACTGGGACCATACGCCGCTGGTCATGAAATAGTATGAAAATACCTCATTAAAGGTTCCATGTTAACCATTATAATGCTACCATCATCTGGATGGCTCAACTTGTTGTATTATTGACGTTTTAAATATTGATTTTTGCTCAACCCGGGGCAAGAGGACGTGAACGGTAGCAAGCTTTTTTCACTACCGTTCACCAACAGTCAAACGGAGACTGCAATATGTGTTGCATTTATCCTGTTCTGCGACTTCCAAATGTTTTCCTTTTAATTTTTTTCGTTTTAGGAGTAATACGTCTGTCATGTCCAAATACGAATCAGTTCGACAGAGCCAGTTTTGGTTTAAACAAAAGGTTACTCTATACCTTCCAAAATGTGGTTTCAGTATTGATATTTTAATACAGTTCCAAACATGATGTACCGATGATACTTTTCCGTGCTGCTCCGCAGCAATTAACGCTACTTTTTTAATTATAACCTATGCCGATTTTTAAGGAATTGAAACCAATGTATACTAAAATTTTATTTTAAATGTAAAAACTATTTTCATTTATGAAATACATTATTAATTTATTAAAAAATAAACTATTACAGCTCAATTATCGTTTTAAATACGTTTTATCGTTTGCAATGTTATGCATCAAATGTCCTTTTGAACTCTGAAACAACTAATTATGTCTTTAAGCATTTCAATACTTTGATAAGTAATGAGGTATATCTTCCTATTTCTAACCACTAAACTATTGGACAACTAAACCAATGGCAAACTAAACCAATGGCAAACTAAATAATATCAAAATGAACCAAATAGTTAACTGAAACAATGGTAAACGGAAACAATGGTAAACTAAAACAATGGCAAACAGAAACAATGGTAAACTAAAACAATGTCATACTGAAACAATGGTAAACTAAAACAATGGAAAAATTAAACAAATGATTAACTGAAACAATGGCAAAATGAACCAAATGGTTTACTGAAACAATGGCAAACTGAAACAATGGTAAATTAAAACAACGGCAAACTGAAACAAAGGCAAACTGAAACAAGGTAAACTGAAACAATCATTAGTATGGCAAAATGAAATAAATGATTAACTGAATCAATGGCAAGCTAAACAAAAGCAAATGAAACCAATGCTTATTTGTAAAAAAAAAATAGTTTGATTTGTCTGTTTAGAATCCCACGGAGATAGCCTAGCAATATATTGTGTGGGTGTGTTGAGCGGCCATTAGTTTAATAGACTGTAAAGTGTGTGCCTTGTCCCTCCGAGAATTGTTTCTTGTCGCATGCGTATTTATCCGTTTATCACAAACTGTAAAAAGTATATAATGTCTTATAAGATATAATTATTTTGCTACAGTTACTTTCCAAGTAAACTAAAGAATCTCAAAGTCTACCAATATAACGATTTTAACTGGTTTTGTCACGTTTTGTTGAAATAAAAAAACAAAAAACCTTATAACACAAATTAGGCGTCGGCGTCAATAAGCTAATTGTTTCTGCGATTGGCACGTTTTTTTCAATCAATCTTGGTGAATAGCGATCAAACCGGAGTTCCTTTTTAAACTGTCTATCAACAAAGGTCCAAATCAAGATGGAAAGTGTGTTGCTACACTGATGATGATAACCTTCTCTTTGACCTTCTCCTTCTACACTTCCACGTTCTCCTCCTCCTCCTCATCTGCATTGTCACCACTACCGCCACACTCACTAGCTTTTTCCATGGGTGTAGGGACTGGGAAAGACAAAGTAGCAAAACGCATTCTCGTGTTTTGATTGTAGAACATTTTATTTAGCTCAAACATACACACACAAACTGGAAATGCATATTGCATCAAATAAACCTGTGTTGTGTTGTTTGTGTTTGCCGATGACCGTTCCAATGTGCCCTGTTGTCAACCCTTTTATGTTCGTGGTGTCGCTTGTTTTGCTTATAGTTTTCTCCCTGTCATTGTTGGTTGTTTTGTATGGGTCTTTGTGGTGAACTGCTTTCTGTGAATGCGAAAATGCCTGTTCAGCTGTCGCATCTAGTTTTAGATGAGGGTTACAGTATTTTGGCATTGTCCAAAACAGATGTCTAAAGGTCTCATAACACAGTGCAATTGTTAGTGGGCTATTCTGAACGGAAAGTTTCTTAGCTAAAAGTGACTTTTTAATCAAACACAGCCGTTTGCTCACACAAAATTCTACACAGTATGGTACGCATTCTTTTTTTTAAATTTGAGTTGTGATATCCATTGCATTATTTTGGAATTAAACTCCAGAATTTGGATCAAAATTCTTACTCTTCTTCGATACCCATAAAACTGTCATATTTTGGTGGCAATGCCGTCTAATAGCTGTACATCCAAATGCAGACTGTGTTCATCTCACCTGCAGCAACAATAACCATGTATGCTAGCAATTATTAAAAATATTAAAATCGAAGAACACACTGCTACTATGCATTGCGCAAGACTTATCCTACCGTGAATTTAAAGGGAGCTTAGTGAGACCTATATTCCGTACCATCCATACAGATATGACTGAAACTCTGCAATTTGAACGTCTAGATTTAATGGTAAAATTGATAACAACTCGAGATGGTTTATGGAGAAATATATAGTTTGTGTCAGACAAGTAAGTGATTGACTTTAAAAAATAGAACTGCTTGCAGCAGATTGTTGGTACTGAATGTGTAATGCATTTATATTATACATACAACTTATTATTATATATAAAAGCAATGTCTTAATAACTTACACGAATATGTACAACACTAGAGTACAAAAGATAGTATGAGACAGTGTTTATAGAAAAGAGTCGTATAATACATACTGATAAAGCTGAGGAACAAAGATAACCAAGAAAATAAAGTAGCAGAATCGGTTTTATTAAGTCTGTTCATGAGAGGTAATGTAAGAAGCAACACCTCTCACGCCCCCTAACATCGGCGTAAGCGGTATTCTACGTCAAAGCCACCTATACTTGGCTCGTTGGTCGCAAAGGACCAGCAAAGACAACACTACCGATCACTGTACGCCATTTAGTAAAGATAGCGCACGCATAATTGTAATAGTAAGAACGAAGCTTTTGACATTATACATTTTCCCAAGAAATGACACCGTGCCTGTTTAGCATCGTAACATTTCAAACAGATAAGCGCACATTTTATTTTTCGAACTAAATCTGATAAATTATATTTCAACGAATGATGATCATGATTTTTCAGTGAAAACTACTTCTTTCATCCGTTTTTGTTTTTTTGCAACTGCATAAGCGTGAGGTTAATGCTTTTTATGAAAACAAAACAAGTATCTTCTGCTATTCAAAGTTTTATATCATGGCGGAAGGAAAGTGCGAAGGGTTTAAATTCACATACGTTTTTATATGCTAATATATATATTATTGTCTTTGTATTCCACCGAAGGGACAGGGAAACTAGTAATCTCGCCGTCCGACACGTCCGGCCGACACAATCGTGTCCCCAGCCAACACGTTAAAGGAACTAAAGGGAATATCATAAAACTTCACACAAATGTTATACAAAATGAGAAAGTATGTCGCGCGCAATAATCAGGTATGTACCTTTAAGGTATAATATCACCATTTGAGGTCGAGGATCAAATGAGTCAAGACCGTGTCATGGCCATCACATTAAAAGTACTTGAGGGAATTTAATGAAACTTCACACAAATGTTGACCACAGTAAGAAGGTGTGCCCTTAAAAGGCAGATCCTTACCTCAAAGGTCAAGGTAACACACGGAGATCAAAGGCCAAATGAGTGAAGTCCGTGCCTCAGCCATAACTTTGTAAGTACTGAAAAAAAAATCATAAATGTCACAAACATGTTACATGTATACATGTAATAACAATTAGAAGGTGTGTCGCTCGCAAGAACCAGCTACGTACCTCAAAGGTCAAGGTAACTTTTGGAGTTCAAAGCTCAAACGACTCAAAATCATGTTCAATCAAACTACAAATCTTTTTTAGCTCGATCAGAATTTGTTGTGTGTGCATAAGTCATATTACCTTCTATTTACAATTGTGTTTTACTTTTCAACAATGTAGGCATAACTGTAAGAAAACCTTTACGGGGCACTTCTTGTTAGTGATGCGTTTGGTAATTCCGGGCAATTTACAACTTTTGTTTGCTTTGCCTTAAAATGAAATAGGCCACGCCTCTTCATTCATACATGAATAATACACCCAACGAATTACCAAAATCGTACCTTAACAGCTGCGTTCGATTATAAGGAATTTCTTCATTTGATGATTAAAAAAATATGGGTACCGCCTTGGAATGGTCAGTGGTAAAAAGAAATATAAAAAGATCGGACAGGGAAAGTAGCATTCAAGGAGGACAGTCAACCACCAAACACAGAAACAAACACGCAAACAGACAAACAAGAAGGCAAAAGTAATAATAAATGCAAACGACATCACAAACACAAAAGGGTTGACAATAGGGCTACCATTCAGTTCTCTATTTTACACTTTAATCCAACGTTTCAGTGGGATTCACCCAAAACACAGAAACAAACACGCAAACAGACAAACAAGAAGGCAAAAGCAATAATAAATGCAAAGGACATCACAAACACAAAAGGGTTGACAACAGGGCTACCGCCTTGGAACGGTCAGCGGCAAAGTAGGCCACTGGGGGTTTAAACCGGTTCTAGGGTGCACCAACCTCACACTTACCCTACTGTCATCCCATTAAAACAGGATAGTGTAAATAAAGAAATCCCCGCCATGATCTAATCCCTAACCAACAAGGCAGCATCAATAGGCAATATAAGTAAAACATCAAACCTCACTCTTACCCTATTGTCATCCAATAAGCCATATGTTACACCATCTCCTTAAATATATTATAAAGGGATTAGCTGTAAATGCTGATAAAACTAACGTTATGTCTTTTAGAAAAAGGGAAAGTTTTAGTTAATGAGACCTGGGTCTATAACGTTAATTCAGAAGTAGTAAACGATATAAACTACTTGAGTACTATATGTAATTATACTGGAACATTTATTTCAAATCAAGAGCGTTTAGCAGAAAAAGGATTAAACGCTTTGAAAATATTAATTGCACATATCAAAAAATATTTTTTCAAACCGAAGACATTTTTGTTAGTTATTTGATGCTTTCTTTGGTTCTATATTAAGCTACGGATCAGGAATTTAGTGTTTCACAAAGTCAAAGGAAATCGCAAGAATGCATTTGTAATTTTGTTAAAACTTCCACGATAAATGCTGGCATTTATCGAGAACTTGAAAGATACTCATGTACGTTATGTAAAAATGATAAAGTATTGGAGTAAAGTAGCCAATAACAGTTTAATGTATACTTTTTGTAAAGACACAGCGAGAGACTTTGACAGAGGAGTGAATAATTGGGCAAGTAATGTTAAAAATAAGTATAAAAGTCAAACAGGAAATACAGCTTTCGCAGAACACAGTAAACCCCAAAACATGCAAAACGACAAACAAGAATGGCAAGTTTAATAAGGAATAAAGGCATATGACGTCACAAACACAAACATGGTTGACAATACGCCTACTGCCTTGGAACGGTCAGTGGCAAAAAAAGACCGCTGGGGTGTAAGCCAGGTTCTAGGATGCATCAAACCTCACACTTACCCTACTGTCATCCCAATAAAACGGGACAGTGTAAATAATGAAATCCCCGCTATGAACTAAATCATTTTGATTTACTGTGGCTATAATTGTGTTTGGAAACACCCAACTTTTATTGATATGAACACATTACATGTATTGAATAAACAAAGTTTTATTGATTGTTTTGTTCAAATTTGGAACAGTGATATTGAAAATAATTGTGTTTTATGTATGTATAAACATGTTAAGACCTTGTTTTCATACGATGCTTATTTGGATATTGTTCCATTGAAATTAAGAACTGCCTTGTCGATGTTAAGATTATCCTCTCACAGACTTAGAATTATAATAGAACTGACAGAGATCACAGATGTTGCAGATTTTGCAATGGTACATACTTAGAAAATGAATATCATTTTATTTTAGTTTATTCTTTGTATGAAGAAATAAACTTAATGTTAAGAAATAGTATAACATACATGCAAGTGTTTTTAAATTCATTCATTAAGTTTATGAATCCAAAATTACATAATGGATCAATTGCTAAAGAAATATAAAAATATCGGACATGGAAAGTAGCATTCAAGGAGGACAGTCAACCACAAACTCAGAAACAAACACGCAAACAGACAAACAAGAAGGCAAAAGTAGTAATAAATGCAAACGACATCACAAACACAAAAGGGTTGACAATAGGGCTACCATTCAGTTCTCTATTTTACACTTTAATCCAACGTTTCAGTGGGATTCACCCACCTTTTTCAAGGTAAACAATAATTAACAAAATATGTATTTTCTTGCTGTATTGACAATCCTAACACAAATGTTTCACGACTTCATTTAATTATTATGCTGAAATGCCATTACTAGAATAGCGCCAAAACTCAGTTATGAAAGTTATGATACTGAAAAGTTGAAAGGTACACCATACTTCCTTATAAAGGTACTTAATTAAAATACAAAATATATTTTTCTCTATAGTAAGAATACAAATATCCTACTTTCTCTATTAAATTAATTGTATCTTACTAATACATAGACATGGAACTTTAAATTATTATCTTTATAATAAGACCATCTTTAAATACTTAGATAGTAATCAACTGAAGCAATTTCATAGAAAGATTTCTCTATACATATCAAATAATATTATGGTATACATGACTAAATAAATACTTTAAGTATAATAGGATTATTACTAGAGTAACGTGTTCTAGAAGTTTGTATCGCCTCGAGTAGATAAATGACAGATCAAGGATCTCACGAGGGGCGGAGCCTCGAGTTTGATCCTTGATCTGGCATTTACCTACGAAAGGTGATACAAACTTCCAGAACACGCTACTCTAGTAATGATCCTTTTATTATATACCTACTATATATGATTAGAAATATTTACATTTCTGTTGCATACGTATGCAATAAAGAATGTTTCTAAATGTTTCAAGCCTTATTGTTTTACAAAGCGTAGAAGGGAAATGGGCGTATCTTAATATATTTGAAGGTGTAGCTACAGCTTACAAGTTAAAGTTCATTAGTGTGAAGTAATTGTTTTGTTTGTTTGACGTAACGTCGTCTTGACGTTCTTGTGCAAATTAGTGTAAATCCGAGCATTATTAGGAACTTCCCTGTTCTATTTTATGTAGGATAGTGAAACGGAATCTATTTTAGCAGCATACTGATACAGATTCAGTAAACCTCTAGAGGTGATACAGGGTTTTGTATTTCACTGTAAGAAAATGAAGCTAGTATGTATATAATAATATATATTTGATAGATATATAATAAATCATTATACTTAAGAAATAGAACATCGTTTACGGTGAATTATCGTTTAATATATCACGGTTTGGAGTTCAATTGTAAACAATAATTTCACGAGCCCGAAGAGCGATTGAAATTGTTGTTTACAATTGAACGACAAACTGTGATATATTACAAGATAATTCACCGTAAAGGATGTTCTATTTATATTCCAATACCCATACAATGTGAAAATAAAGCACACGTCTGAAATCTTTGGCATTGTTTTGCTTACTCTCCTAACGTTGCAAATGTTACAGTGATATATTTCGCATTGCCTTGCTTATTCTCCTAACGTTGCAAACGTTACAGTAATATATCGTTGAATATAACGAGATATTTTAAACTAGGTATATAGTGCGGGTGTATTAGAATTGTATACTGTTCATTGTATATATCATATTATGTTTGTTATATTATCTTGTATAATCCGTTTTGGGGTAGATATGCAATTATCTATTTTGCTTACCTGTTTAGTCCCGAAGGTGTGACTGTCTTCAATTTCTCAATCCAGAAATTCTTCTCTGGTCCTTCTGTACGTAGTGTTTTTGTCATTTTCTTTCTCTATTATACAAACACATAAGTCACTTACCGAATGCGCCCACTCTGGTTAAAGTGGTTAGCAACTGGTTTGTCTCCTGTAGCCTTGATACCCCACATGTGCTCTCGAATCCGTATCAGTAGCGATCGTTCCGTCTCCCCCACATACTTCGCATGACTGCATTTTCCGCATGATATTAAATATTTTAAATTTCTAGTGTCACGTGTTCCACCTTTTTTAACAGTGAATGTTGTGACGCCTTTCGATTGAAACTGATCGGTCTGTTGATAGTGTTTGCAAATAGAGCATTTGTCTTTTCCACATGCGTAATTCAAATTCTTATCATTTGCCCCCAATCCTTTATTTAATTGTCCATGTATAAGGATATCTCCTAGGTTTCTTCCACGTCTATATGAAACCAGGAGTGGTTCTTCAAATATCTGTTTCATTTTCTCAGACTTATAAAGTAAATGCGTGCGTGATCGCGAAATCTCAGAAATATCAGGGAGGTGGCTTGAATAGATAACAACCAAGGGAACTCTGTTTATTTTATTTTATTTTGTGTATCTTTTGTTTTATATAATGCTATATACCTGCTGATCCTGTCTACTTTACGTAATTCCTTCGAAATTAGTACATTTTTATATCCTCTATTAATCAAGTTATACGTCAATTCTTTTTGTCTTTTGTTTTTCACACTTTTTCTCTTGACTGTAAATTATTTTAATCCGTAAACCGAGTCCATATGGTATGTCTGTTTTAATGTGTTTTTTCGATGATCTGAATTCATAAAGGTGTTTGTTTCTTTGCAGTAAAGGTCTGTTTCTAATTGTCCATCTTTTAATTCTACCCATGTGTCCATATACTCTATCTTTTCAAAACTATATCTTATGGTAACTTTGATTTTTGGATTAATGTTATTTGCATGTTGTAGTTTCATTTGCTTTGATATTGTTCCTTCTCTGACCATTCTAATTACAAGCTTCTTCACTTTTGCGTGTATTTCATTTTTCAAGTTCACACTAGTTTTAGCATGAACGTCACTATCCTTTAACTCATTCTCAATACTTTCTACATATGCACTCGTGTCCAATACCATAAGCCATGATCCCTTGTCTGCTAGTCTAATAACAATACTGTCATCATCAAGAAGTTCCTGTAATGCCTTACTTTCATCTTTGGTTTATTACAATGAATCTTCTCTTCATAATTATTTTTTGATATTATTTTAGCGTTTATATGATGTTTATGATATTTATGTGATATACTGTAAGCTTCATGTAAATTTTTTTTTTTTTTTTTACTTATCCTACTTTTAACTTTGCTATTTTCTGTGAGTACATTCACCTTAACACCTCGAGGCGTTATTTTAATGGTTGAGATACAATGTATCTCTACCTCTAGAAGTCTTACTGTGTGGTCCTTTAAAGGAAGAAACAAAAATAGTAAGAGCTTAATATGTCTTCTCTCACTGCTTCAATATACTATCTAACCATTCATCTCTTCCTGCATGTGGCGTAAAATTGCGTGCATTTTTAAATTCATCCCAACTTATATCTCCTCCATCTTCCTCTTCCACATCGCTACCTTCCATCTCCTTGTAGAAAAATTCGTTAATTCGCATTCTTCTTTCCGATTCTTTTATATCACTTAGGATCTTTGCAAAATTGATTTTGTTGTTGTTAGAAATAAATTTGTTTCCTCTAGACAATAATACTAGTTGACCCCGAGTCAGTGTTTTGATGAAATTTATTCAATTGATGCAAACTACAAATAAACACGAGTTGTTTAGATTATCTAGCTTTGTCAGGGAAGGATTTAGTATTCAAAATACTGCAATCTAAAATGAGTAAAATATCCTCATTTAGTAATATTTTAAAATTTAATAGGAATAATGAATTCCTTAACGGTATAAACGGGCAAGTACGTGAGTACGTGGGTAAGGGCGAATGTGTGTGTAGTGTGAGGTGTGTGGTATGTGTGTGTTTTGGTTGGGAGATTTTCACATTGCTTGTCCCTTAATAAAAATGTAGGATATATGTGCATGACTAGAAACGTTCGTTTAAGTCATAAATAAAGAATATATTCCTTAAATATATGTTCAACATCAACAGTTAATTCAATCTCTAGCGACACTATTTGAACATGAATCATACAACACATGACCTTCATATAGTCACGCGATGGACATTCGATAATTCAGATAAACAGTTAACATGTTATTTTAGGAATGTGTAATTATGGTCAAATAATGGTCAGTAATACATGTTTATATATCTATGTGTAATAATGGTCAGTAATACATGTTTATATATCTATGTGTAATAATGGTCAGTAATACATGTTTATATATCTATGTGTAATAATGGTCAGTAATACATGTTTTTATATCTATGTGTAATAGATAGAGTCTGGTCTCAGCGAGTTGGTTTATTTGAACACCGAGATTGCGTAGCTCATTGAGCCAAGGAGCTGAGACAGACTCCATCTGTTTTGTAGTATGGTGTACTTAGTGACCCTGTCCGCACTCTAACTTCCATTTATCGGAAGTTAGAGTATGGTAAATCTCCGTCACTTTGTGTATCTTGAATTAAACGATTTAATGCTATGCATTCATCAAAGCAATTTCAACGACCATACTACAAGCTATATATAACCCAAGATTTTAGATATGTAAATGCGCTTACTCATTTAATTGTTTATTATACAGGATATATAAGGTCGAGTGTTGAACATCATTCAATTAATGTCTGGTACATTGGAGAGCTCTAAATTGTTGACCATTGTCGTCTGGAACAACTCGCAATCACACTATTGACTACACATTACGGAACAAGAATTTGAATATGAAGTTTTAAAAAGCACAATATTTGAATTATAACTCTTAGTATACATATCTTACGTGTTAAATGGGTCACTGAGGATGCAAAATGACAAGAGAGTGGACAAAAAATGACAAGGTCAGTGTGAAAAAAGGTGGGTACTGGACATTACCAGAAAATTAAAGTGGACACTAGTGCCGAAAATGCAAAATGTTTTCGGAAGTGAGGGAAAAGCTCAGAACTTCAGGTATCGAAAAACAAGGGAAAAAAGACACATTAATGATATTTATATTTTACAAATAAAAAATATAAACATAACAATAACTGAAAACAGTCGAGCTCGTATGACAACAATTGACGTATATCTCGTGCGTAAAGTGGGAATTAATTCCCAGATACTTCTCCCTTTTAAATTTATTTCAATGATGTCTTTCCATACGTCATGTCCAGTTGCCTTAGTATACATGAAGAATATAGATATAAAAATCGAACAGGAAAAGACGCAGCATTCAAGGACGACAGTCAACCACAAACACACACAGAAACAAAGAACAAATGTAAAGATGAATAAAAGGCCAAATAACACATCACAAACACAAAAGTGTTGACAATAGGGCAACCGCCTTGGAAAGGTCAGTGGCATAACAAGGCCGCTAGGGGTATAACCAGGTTCTAAGGTGCACCAAAACTCACACTTACCCTACTGTCGACCCAATAAAACGGGACAGTGTAAATAAAGAAATCCCTGCCATGAACTATTCTCTAACCAACAAGACAGCATTAATAGGCAATATAAGTAAAACACAAAGATACTCGTGTATATATAAATACAAAAAAAACAATAGCCTAATACGCCACAAAGAAGGTACTCAATGACTTGGCAGAATCCAGAGCAACAAGAGAATAAACCTTTGAGGTCACGACAAGACAAGACTGCAGACAAACATCAAACGTCACCGTCATTTTGGGCTTTAGGTATACGTCATCATAGAGTCTACAGCCTGTCCGGTCATAGTACAATCAAAGAGGAACGCATAGTGTCGAACCGTAAATGGGTCCACCATCAAGCATGCAGTGCGTTGCAAAATGATAGGGTCATAACCTCTTTTGATAAACCTTTTAACAAGTTTAACAAAGATAGTATGAAAGTGATCATGACCAAGGATCTTACGAAGTTTGTAAATCACGTCACCATAGAAGTCAGATTGTGATAGTCCTTGTCGCAGAAGAGTTTTTAAATTACTTTTATTTTTGGAAAGAACATCACGGTTACGATAATACAATTGTGCAAGGGTTTTACGAAGTTTATGGTAACAGTAACCCTGAGGGAGTAGCTTTATAGTTATACAATGATTACGAATATTAAAGTCATCAACTCGAGTCCAAGCTCTAGAAAAAACGAAAAAGTTGGGACGCATAGACCCCATAAGAAGTCGCTCGGGGAAATGGGGATAATTAACAATATCAAAATTAAAATCATCTCTCTTGTCATATATTTTGCTAATTATTTCACCATTTTCAATGGAGAGATGTAAATCAAGAACAGAAGCGTTAGTATGAGAAATATTAGCTGTGTTAAGTTGAAGTTCTTTGGGATATATATTATTAACCACAGTAAAACAGAAAGAGTATCAATGTTCAATATGTCATCCATATACCGAGATGTGTCATTAAAGGCCTCGATAACATCTTCCTGGGTATCTGGTGAAAGACTCAACATGGAATCTCTTTCATAGCAATATAAAAACAAATCTGCGACAAGTGGTGCACAGTTCGTACCCATAGGGATACCAACAATTTGTCTATAAACGGTCGTTCCATACCTGACGAAAATATTATCTAATAGGTAGAAGAGTGCTTCACAAACTTCTTGGCAAGTCCACAAAGTGTAATTGTCTAACTGCCGTTAGTAAAAAAACGCTTTAATATTATTACAGGCCAAAAATGTAGTATTTTCTCTAGCAAATGTTTTTTTAATAAGAGCAATAAGCTTGTCTAAGAACGTCTCTTGAACTTGTTATAGACCGAAACAAATTAATCCCAGAGTTTTCATAAGTTTTATCACAATATTGTTTAACGTGATCATTAACGGCAGTAAGACAAGAAGTTAAAAGTTTGGAGATATTTGTGGTGGTGCAGGCACTAGAATTCGAAATAAAGCGGGCCTTATACGGATTTTTATGTAATTTAGGAATCCAGTACATAGTTGGCAGTTTGTTCTGCTTTTCGTCTACCCCAGCCTTGAAAGTAGTGCACCGAGTGATATGTGTGGAAACAACATCATCCTCAGTAAAATGAACTGGAGTATACGAATTAGTGCTACCGAGTTCCAGAGATAAAACAGTGACGTAATGTAGAAGTCAGACAATAATTACATTATCAGCTGCTTTATCAGCAGGAACTAAAACAAGTTTATTATGAAATTCTTGAATTCCCGATTTTAAATTACGAAAGGAAAACCTAGGTCTCGGAGGAAGTAAAGAGGTTTTACAATTATAAAAGTTAATACTGTATCTATAATTTTGCAAGTAGAAAGAGAAGGCATGCTAACAAATATAAATGTGTTACTAACTAATAATGACTGGACGTTTGTCAGAGTTATACGCTTATCGATGTCTAACAATCATTAAGAGTATTCGACATAATCATATAAACATATTGCAGTAAAGTTCATCCTCTTATATGTTTGTATCGTTCCCGCTGTTAGGAACGTTGTCCTGTTGATATTGATCATATATATATATATATATATGTATTTCATAATACACAGTTACTTCCCTTTGTTTTAATGCGCCATTATGATAATTGTTTTTGTTTGAGGAGGTTTGCAAGCGTCTGGCCACAGCAGAGGGCCGATTTGACCTCAAAGGGTTCGCCTTCCCAGTTGGTGAGATCCCCCTGACATGAAATGAATCATTCAGTTACACATGTTAGAAGGAAAAAGCAAAGTATGCGACACCATAAACATAAAAAAGGGTTGGCAATAAGGGTACCGCCTTGGAATGGTCATTGACAAAATGGCCGCTGAAGGTTTAAACTAGCGGCCTCTTTTTGTCACTAAGCGTTCCAATGCGGTAGCCTTATCGCCAACACGTTTATGTTTGTGATTTCTTATCTTGCCTGTTATACATCTCTGTAAATTATTATTGTTTGTTTCTGTTCGTTATTTTGGTTGACTGTGGTCCTAGAAGTCAACATTTCCTGTCCGACTTTTATGTCTTTTTCTAAAGTCTGTGTACTCAATTAAGTATATAGCGATACCAAAACGTAATATGGGTCAATGTCGACTTATTATTGGCATGTTTGAAGTATTGAACTCAAAGTTACAGGGGCGTATCTTCTGATATAACTTTTCCATGGCATCTTTGCTTTTGTGGCGTGATGCGCCTTCTCCATTGTGTGATAAGTGCCCATTTATACAATGTCAGGTATATACTAGTAACAGAGAGTATACTCACTGACGATAAAGGTGGGAAACAAAAGCAAACCAGTTGTAAAAGACGCGCACTGTTCTTTGAAAACGAAACGTACGACATGCTAAATTAGTATTTATTCTAAACCTAGATATATTCTTATCTTATAGAGATATCTCACCGCTAATAACGATATATTGCTCGTTGGAGAAATGTATTTCATTTTAGGAGTCTCGTGAACAGGCTCAATAAACCCGAGTCTGCTACTTTTCTTTCTTGTTTGTGTTTGTTGCTTCCAAGGGATCCCCGTTTCTGTATTTATTTAGAACGCTATAATAATTATGTTGTATGCTAGCGAGATATCTCCTTGGCTAAGAAAGATAACCATCTAGCTTGAACAGATATATGTCATTGTTAGAAAGATATCTCGCCCCTTAAGCTAGATAGATATCTCTGTAAATAAGAACAGATATATATATATATATATATATGTAAGAACAGATATATATATATATATATATATATATATGTAAGAACAGATATATATATATATATATATATATATATATATATCGTCAATATATAGATATATCTCGCTAAGCTAGATATATCTTTTTAACGTAACAATGCATCTTCGTAAAACTCATATAGAGATATCTCTTTGACTCAAATAGATTTCGTTCTAGATTAAACAAGATATAGAGATATCTCTCTTAATTAAAAGTAACATGATTGAAGTAATTGACGGGGTAATACGGGATAAATAATTCCTCTTTCATCCTTTTTTAAGATAGTCGACGAAATTGAACGTTTATATACTGAAACGAAAAAGAAACGCATAATCCAAAAAATGCCTATACTACACTATTATATACACCTAATTCCACGTAATATTCCAGATATATCTCAACGTGTTTTGTACAAAACGGGGCTACATCTAATTACAGAAAGGGCAACTCTGTAATGTAGTAGACGTTTTATTAAAAGAATACTTTATTACACGAAATTCATAAATGTTGAAGTTTCGCTTGAAAAAGTCAAGCCATGTCAGTGTTGTGTTTAATGTTAAGAGATTGCAAAGTTTAAAGCCTACTTGAGCCAAATGCGCATTCAGTCGACAATGGAACTTTAAAGGGGTAACCATTGGTGTGTGTTGGTGCTGTTTAAACCTTCTTTTCGAAAGGACGGGCCGAATGTCGCCCTGTACCATTCGATTAGCAGTAGCATAGTAAACATACAATATATATCGGAAGTACCCATTGTGCGTTTCTTTTTCTTTTCAGTATAGATCCGCACTCGCGAATATGAGTGGCGCAATGACCGGTTGTTTCTGTTGCAGCAGTTAACAATTTATCGACTTCTCATTGGTTGAAATAATGAATCATAGACAATTTGTCATAATAATAAAGCCTAAGAGAAATATCTCTTTAACGACGCGAGATATCCCTCTGGCTTAAATTATTAAATTAAATTAAATTAAATCTGTAATTATTTATGTTAGAAAGATATGTCTTTACCTTAAAGAGATATCTCTTTAAACAAGATAGATCCTAAAGTCAGAGAGACATCTGTCAGTTAGACATATATGTGTTTAAGATAGAGAAATATAGATATTTGCGCTAGAGAGATACATTTTACATGTGACAATCAATATGTCTTCCTTAGACTCTTATACTTATATATCTCCAGCTTAAAAATATATCTTTCTAGTTTATGTAGATATCTCTCTATCTGAAAGAGATATCTTTTTACATTAAAGATACATTTTTTTCTATCTTTCAGAGATATCTTGTTTGGGAATATAAGAATATTTCATGGGTATCCGGTGAAGATAGTGGAATTTCAACTCGAGGTATTACCGTTTTTACTGTTTCCGATTAAAACAGTTATACAGAGTGTTGGAATTTACAAATCTGAAACGGAGAGCCATGATTGGATTCTTTGTCTTGCATATCTTTTAAATTCTGTGCATTGACGTCGCCAACTACTAACGTTTTGAATGTTTATTTTAGCGCGCCACTTGTATCTTCCCCCCTTGTTTAAGATCTGGCCCCATGTAAACAGCGATAACTTTATCCGATATGCAAGAATAAATAATAATTATTTATTTGGCTTGCCATAATATGTATTTACCCTTATAGTGAAAATAATCAACTAAGTGTGTAGCGGACAGAGGTCAATGTGACATATTATTGATATGTTTAAGTTTTAAAATCGGCGTATCTTCTAGTATGTTTTACCATTTTACTTTCTTTGGCATGGCTCACCTTCTCCAGTGCGTGATAAATGTTCATTTACTGACCGGCTATGTCATAAACACGAACAACGAAACATATACTAAGCTTCTGCTTGGAAGCAAATATGTAGAATAATGTTTTTTTCACACTTTCATGGCGGGCACTTTATGTATTTTGGCAGGAACATTCATTGACATTAGCACAATGTTTTAAGACAAATAGTCGGACCGTATGTATCAATTGTTTGTGGAAAATATAGCATGTTTTTATTATCTTTGTGGGACTTTTGTTTCCGTTAACGGCATGTGTTTAAGGTGGACAATTTACAACATTGTGCACTTATGATATCGTGTCACATTACGTGGTCCCGTATTAATTCCATTAAGTGATGGGAAAGCTTATATTAGCAGGATTTTATAACGGATATTTCGACTATAAAACACATTTAAAAACATGTTTTACTGAAAAAATGCGATAAACTGTTTAAAATTACCTATTAAGTGTTTTTATTTTACAATATGCAAACTTTTAAAGCCGAAATTAAGGTTTTATTTCATACTCCAGCCAACCCCGTTTTCGCTTCTTGGAGAAGGGGTTGGATGGGGTATGAAAGTTAATACTCGGACCACGTAATGAATGGCTATGAAATTACATGGAGATAAGTGTTGAAATTGACCAAATTAGGTATGCTAGACCTACGCATCGAAACAACAATCTTAAGACTTAATTTTGCGTCGTGAAACATGATTATTCATATTGAAAGATGTTGCTCATGGGTATATATTTACGTATGCCAATGGAGTTGAGAATATTACTAACACGATGGATGAATTTTTTAAGACAGTTTTGATTATTAATAAATGGATATGATCTCATTCTACATTCGGTGGATATAGTTATATACGTGTAAGGTGTACCGATATCAAGAGTGCCTTCCTTGAGAGGATATGTAAGTATAAAACTGTTTTGCATTTCCCATGATGTTACCTCAGGTGTTAAATATTCAATTTTCGATGTAGTGGAATATCCAATGAGAAATAGCAGTGGTTTTCTCCTCTGATAACTCTCACCCAAACAATCAGGTCAAGCCAGTAGGTTCACCTCTGTTATTATTGTTGATTCGCTATATCAGTATGCATTTCAATTGTAATAAATACTGAAAAGGTGATCCCTTGGAAGCAACAAACAAAAACAAGAGAGAACAGTAGCAAACTCGGTTTTATTGAGTCTGTTCATGAGAGGTAATTGTGAGCTGCAACCCCTCTCACGCCTCCTAGCAACGGCTTAAGCGATATTCTACTTTAAATCAACACAGAATGGGCTTGATGATCCCAAAATGACCAGTAGATGATAACACTACTGATTTGTAGTCGGGCCGCCTTTTTTTCGGTCGCCACACAGCACTAAACACTCGCTAGTGTGAATATAAACCATTTCAAACCGTTTTTCTATTAAACTGTGTTTAAAAGTTGTAAATATTCATGAAGAAAATAAAATGCTCGTTCAAGTCATTGTTTAGTCATATTGTTTTTCAAGTGATACTTATTTATGCAAGAAATACTATTGAAAATACAGGTTTAATTGCAATACAACGAAACACAAAGAAGGTCGAATATCAGGACAGCGTTAACAAAATAAGGTTTGAACAGTAGTGGCCACAACAGGACGATATACGAGAAGTTCTGTTTTGTTTGGATTATGTTTATATCGATATTATCTGTAGCTAATACAATTTTAATTATGGCAAACTGATATTAGCAAGGTTATACATTTGTTAATCTAGACACCATGGCGAACTTTTTGGTATTGAGCAATCAGTGTGACCAAAGACAGACCACCCCTGGTCAGATATATGGATTTTCAGAACTACAGTAGTGCGTCATTGTACGAAGTATGCCCATATATACGGTTTCTGTTTCATATTTCAAATCTGTCAGAAACCAATTTTAATTGTATCCATATTTCACATTTTCTAGTTTCTAGTTTCACTCTCTGTATTGCAGCTCATGCATTCATTTGAATCGAATAAACATTTGTATAGGATTTAAGCTGTGTTGCGTGTAGCAATTTTGAAATAGTCGATACAATATATGAAATCACGAATTGAAATGCAAGCACATTCACTTTGCATAGTTGTTCTGCCATGAATTATACTGTCAATAGTGAGGCATTAGTATGTATGGGGTTTAAATCCGTTTTAAAAATCTTAAAAGTCATTTCACAACAATGACTAATTTGGAATTGTGAGTTTAACGCTTAACTCTATGGTGCTGTCACACTCGAATACCAAGCTCTAGCATGAAACCCCATCCGGTAACATTACAGAACAACATCAATAGGGAAATACCTTTAACTTCTTTTTTGTGGGGTGGAGCTAGAGGTGTGTGTGTGTGTGTGTGTGGAGAAGGGGGGGGGGGGGGGGGGGGGTGGAGCTAGAGGTGTGTGTGTGTGTGTGTGTGGAGAAGGGGGGGGGGGCGCAATGGATATCATGGGAGACGCTGAATCCGCAAAAAGGCATGACTCCGGGATTCAGTTTATCATTTACACTATTTAACTAAGTTTTGAAACACACAATTATTTTGTTTTTATAATTATGCAGACGCAGCTGCTGTTGCTTGTAAGGATGACAAAAAGCCTCGCATGCCTGAGAAGTTCATTATCTCCTTCTCATCTGAACGTAAAAGCAATTTAACTCGATATAAACTGTATAATATGAAATTGGTGATGCGTATTGCGTAATGTTTTCTGATTTCCCGTTATTACTCAAAGTTTTTGGTAATATGAAACTTGATAAACCAGTTTTACTGCTACATTTTGACAAATATTATTTTCTTTTCATTCAAAATGTCATAATTTGCTGTCGTCTTCCAAACCATATAGGAATAAGCGGACACGATCGAAATATTAAGATTGCTAAACAGCTTTGAGCTTAGAAGTTTCGTACACTAAACTGCATGTCATATTAAATAAACATCAGTTTGACTCATGGAAAACCTTTTGGGATATGACTGTGAATATTAAACTGCACTCAATTAAACTTGGAGAATGGCTTTCTTGCTGCACAACCATTTGTAATGACAGTATGGGAAATGTTTCGTTTTGACTACTTGTTCTACCATTTAACGCAAATAAAGTGTATAACGATGCATTCAATATGTGTCACGTCCAGTATGCATATATATTGATGAATGGATGTTGGCTGGATGTAGGGTTTACGTCGTTTCAAACGTGTTACATCATTACGGTCCCTATTTGTAGGAATGAGCTTGGTGTCCAACTTTAAAGTGGTTCCGCCCTGGAATACCACGCCAGAGGCAAATAAAGTAATAACCTCAGTCAAATAATACTGACAACGGGCCGACAAGTCCTAGCACTACTCGTTATATGCCTAACGTCAAACAAGGGAACTGTGTGTACCATTGTTATTATTAGGGGTCACAGGGCTTCGGATTGAACCAATGACCTCCCTCATGCGAGATGCACGCTATACCACTACACCATCGCAGCTGTATTAAAATGTAACAACAAAATCTAAAATCCATCTGACTCCACATTACGTATATTTTAAATATCTAGAGCGTAAGTGATTTTGAATGGTGTTTACGTCATCTTTAGCGCATGTAAAGCCATACAATGGTAGAAACCTAGTCACTCCTACGCGCCAAAACGGATCCGTTTACATACACGGAAGTTCGATTCGGGAGCTGGTAAGTAGATGTTTATTAAGATTTCAAAAGATTTGGTAAATTGGCAATGCCCACCATACCGCATGGATTAGAAGGCTTTTATTAAATCTTAAATAAGCTGTAAGCTCCCAACCGTTTGTCAGTTTACTTCGATACAATAGCATTTCCACCAACATGTAAACAGTACCCGGCTTTTAAATGAGACTGTATTACTGACAAACGGCTGGGAGTTTAAACAGCTTAAATAAGGTTTAATAAAAACCTTCGCATCTCATCCATGCGGTACGGTAGGCATTGTCAATTAACCAAATGTTTCGCAAATCTTGGTAAAAATCCACTTACCATCTCCTGAATCGAGCTTCTGTGTATGTAAACGGATCTGTTTTAGCGCGTGCGCCTTGCGTAGGTTGTTACCCTTGCATATATGACGGGTTTATTTGTGTGGTTTAGCCAGACCACCCCATTATTCCTGGGTAGAAGAAGCAGTACTGTATACCTCCCGCCATCCGTAAGAATCGACACTTTCTCAATAGTCAAGTCGTGCTCCCTGTGTACTTCGAGAGGTGAGAAGCGAGAACATCTTAAACGTAGCGTGTGTACTATCCCGGACACGGGTGGAAGTAATACGTCACCAAACAATAAAACATACTGTCTATATATCTGTGTATGTTTATCTGCGCAAAATGTATTGAAACTTAGAACTAGAGACAACAGGGAGGTCAACTGCATGATACAGGAATGGACATGACCCATACAATCCGGCCAAATTCCACTTATAGCATGAGCTCATATGGTATTTCAGATGACAGAAAAGGGATTGTATGATTTTATCGCCTGTTATTGAGATATTAATGTGTATGTATAACACGTACAAAGCACAGTTAAAGCTGTACAGTCCCTATTTTAACTGGTAATAACTCATGAATATGAATGAGTCACGTGTGAAGTAGTTTCAAATCGACGAACACCCCAAAAGTCGGTATATAAGGAGAAATAGATACGTAAAATTTCACATTTTTATTTAGCCTCCGTACAGGTTACATCGATAAATATACGGCTTCAGAATATATGTGATAAAAAAATAGTTGCCCGGAACGGGATTTGAACCACGGTCTTGCACTTGTAAGATTTGAAAGATGTACGCTGAACCTCTAGACCTCTAATATTTATTGGTATTTTGTAGCATTTTTAACACTATATAGGCATTACGTAATAACAAGAGCGCGCACAAAACTCATCAAGCGCTAATAATACGTCGATATATGGTTGATTTGAGACGAAGTATTAGTTTCATATTGATAAGATACAGTATTATACCAGGCAATTTTAATTTACACGTGCGACAATATGGACTGCATACTTATTGAACCATCTTTAGTTGCGTTCAAATATGTTAAGTTATTTTGCCTCATAATATATGGTAGTTAGTATACTATTTTCTCAAGTAGCGTTGTAGTTGAGTGTATAGAGCACAGGACTTGAAATCAGAAGATCGTGTGTTCTAGCCCCGAAAGAAGCTAACTTTTTTTTTCGGTAAAAATTACCGTTACCTGTGTATAGGTACGAAGTGCACTGGTCGATGTATATACAGTAAATGATTTCATGCGCTATATTTGCTCGCTTAAATACCCGATTTCGACATGAGCTGGTGAACATGAAGTTACAAATAAAGACACGCCTATAAAGAAGAAATCGATTGCTTTAGGGCGTCTGTAGCTTTAAGACTGCATACCTATGTTTAACCACTTACAAGTTATTAAGTAAACTGATCCCCAATTATTTATAATAAACTTTTTATAACATATTCATACGGAACATACTTTATACAAATTCCATTGTCAGGTACTCTTGCCGCCATATGAAAAAATAGCCTATGCGTACGGAACATAAATTAAACAAATTATATTGTCAGGTACTCTTGCCGCTAAAGTGAGAACATAACATATTCATACGGAACATAAATTATACAAATCATATTGTCAGGTACTCCTGCCGCCAAAGTGAGAACATAACATATTCATACGGAACATAAATTATACAAATTATATTGGCAGGTACTCTTGCCGCCAAAGTGAGAACATAACATATTCATACGGAATATAAATTATACAAATAATATTGTCAGGAATACTTTCCGCCAAAGTGAGAACAAGTTACATTTGGTCAAAGCATAAATAAGGAATATAGCAATATTTTGAAATGCAACTCGGGTTCGATTACCCGTCTCGGCGTTGTAAGGGAGATGGTTCGTTGGTGCCCCCTTGGACACATTATTTTCCACATGTTCTCAGGTTTTATCACACATGAAGACCACGCCAACGCTGTCAATCGCGCCATCTAGTCTAATTTTTATACTCTGTGTAGCTTGTTTCTTAATGGATGAAAGCGTCTCCGTGGCCGTGGGATTAACGACGTTGCTTTGTTAACCTTCTCGCCTCTCCCCGCTGCGGGTTCGAATCCCACTGGAGCTCGCCATGTAAGTGAGGAAGTGTCGATTCTTAGTCGGAGGTGTACAGTGCTGGTTCTACCCAGGAAAGGAAAAGTTGGTGGTGTGCCTCCACCACAAAAAAAATATTCGACCGTCATATAAAACCTTACATGTGTTCACAATGATTTAAAATACAATTCAAACAAACAAACACACCGTAATCGACGCAATATAAATAAATGTTCATTATTTTGCCATATATGGTATCAAAAACATAGCAGGACCAGTCAACGATTGTGTCCGTTAGAAGCACTATTTACCTAATTCGCCACTCTCTAACAGTGAACAACGAATGACCAATGGCACAATAGAGGACTTCAATTTGAATCAACACGTCCCTCGTTAACGTTCAGGTCAAACCATTAACGGGACAGTACGCTTATGGCTGCAAAATATTTACATGTCAACACTGTCTGGCTTTGTGATCCCGGACACGGTAAATACATGTGTGGACTAAATACAAACACACCAGAGACAGATGTTTGAATGTGTGTTTACATAATGTCCATGCCAATATGTAGTGGTGTCCTAGATCTATAGTCATTAACACTGAACGTTCTCATCCACATACACAGTAGCGAAATTAACGGGAGAGGATGGGTGCGGGGTGTGGTGGTTGGAGGGAGGAGTATACGGACAGGGGTCCTGGGCTCCGATGAATATCTATAAATGATAAAAAATATAAAGGTTAATATATATGGAGCACTGCCAACAGTCCTGATTCCGCATATTAAAAGAAACAATTGCGTTAAAATTCATTTTTAAAATGTTAGTCATTATTATATTGTATTGCACTTTAGAAACAAGTAAATAATAAGAAAAACAGAAGAGAGTTTCAGTGGGAAAACCAATATGTGCCAGAAACCACCTTCTATTGATTGCATATGTTCTGTGTATTGCATACGCATTTACAAGCTCCGTTTGATTTCAATGTAATATGAAACGTCAATATTCGCTCATATTGACGTGTAGTAAAGTCATATTGGGTGTGTAATGTATACTCGTTCGTGATTTGTGCAATTTTCTGTTCATTTCAAAGAAAGTATGTCACGTGATGTAAACAATGTTGATTTAATTGCGAAAATTAAGACGATGTAACGACAATATTTTTGTTTCAAATACATGTTGGGATATAATATATGCACTCGTTCTTTCGCGCATAAATATTGCGCTCCTAAACTCGCGCAATATTAATACGCGAAAGAACGAGTGCATATATCCCAATACAAATATAATAACCTATAACTACAGATCAGGCTGTTCATGATTAAGTGACGGTTAAAAAATACAGATATTAAATCCATGCATATATGTAGCCAATATTTGAAATTCTGAGACACCTGGTTGGTTTAAAATAGTACGATAAACACTAACGGCTTTTTATGTTTCGAATACATCATCCTTCTGTATCATCTATACATTCATTCTACTGCAAAACACTCTTTACGAGCGATACCCGTGCATGCACGTGTGTCCCATGTTTGTTCTTGTATATTGATGAAACCAATCGGATTCCCTTATAGTTTATCCCCTTACACCTAATGTATTAACGCAGGTACAGATATCCCACGAGTGATTTGTGTATGAATTGAGACACTAGAAGTGTAACATTAACGATTTTTTTGGACATCTGCAATTCGCCTGGTCACTTGATTAGTCCGGACTGATACGTTTATAATGAATATTTTATTATGTATAATTATTTATGACAATGACCAGGAGTAGCTGAATACAATGGCCCAGTTGATTATTTATGTCGCAAATCTGTAGGAATCAGATCTCATAGATTATTATTATACATATATCAGAAACATGAATTTACAGAACTCAAATGCAGGAGTGTAATGGTGTAACATGAATTCAAATGTTAAATGCTGGCGTGCATTGTAGTGAACTAGTGTATTGTAACAGTAGATGTGAAAGTATTTCAATGCGTCATTCAATAGAGATGGACATATAATCTGAAATAAATATTATTTTGCAATTAGCGTTTGCAAAATTCATTCTATTCGGTGTTTCAAAATCAATATTGCCACAGTAATTTAAATGCATATGCATTTCGGATATACTAATTATGGATTTTGTGTATTCATATTTATAAGAAAAAGTGTTATGTTTAAATAGTATGCTTTATCAAACAACACAGATTGTGAATATTGAACTTAAAGTGAAAACATAGGAATATTAATACAGTTGTTACATACCATAATATAATTTGACTATTGATGTACGAAAGTGTATGTTTATTGTTGGATAAATTTTATTTGATATAATTGTGTAACAGTGAAATGCCAGTGACAGAGCCTGGACACATTGTGTGTTCGTGAGATCTCTTTAATTGATACGTACTATATCAGAGATAAATTAGAACCCTTAGCCTGGAATAGTTATTGATTCAGTGATAGAAAGAACTCTACTTTGCTCTGTTCAATACAACATAGATTTATATGTCATTTGACACAGAAGATCAGTTAGCAAACCTAAGTTTCAATATAGCCATTCATATATATATAGAAGAGCATAATTATTGTTTAATTACATTTTAAGGTTCTTCTTGTTCACCTGTTTAACCTTTACTTAATAAACATTCAAATATACTATTTCTGGATTTTACCCGTCATGCAAGATCGACATTTCCGCCCAAGTTATGATTGGTTATGAGGCGACGATATGGCGAAGAACCACTTGTTAATACGATGTGAGTAAAGCTTAAATTATAAACTCACCTGAGCCCAAGGAGAGCAGTTGTGATCACTGTTTGTCCATCGTCTGTCCATTCGTCAGTATTTCGGTAAAGAGACGATTGAAATGCCAATCTTGTTATTTTGAAAATCCATCGTAGTTACGCTTTTTATTACTTCATAATTTTAATCATTCATTAAAAGCACTTCCGGCAGTTTGAAGTATTTATCAAACGCTTAAATGACCACCTCGAAATATTATTTATTTTGACAGTAAACCCTATTCGCTTGTATTTCAGTCAATGACTATACAATTAGTAATAGGAAAGAACGCTTTGCTTTGAACTATTCTAATAAGTAAGTTCTAAATAATGTTTTGCAAATATACTAATTATGAAGAAAACTAAAATGGACGCTTTAGACATCCCTTTCAAACTAATTAGCGAAAGGTTCAGTATACTAATTTCATAATGTACGATGATTGTCCTTAGATAAACGTCATCATAGACCGAGTTTCTAAAACTCCTGCTGTTGTTTTATCAACATAATGACATATTTTACACTTAGAAAATGTCGTTAAAGTTGTGTATGTAAGCTTGTATCTCAGAAACTACTGGACATAATGGAGTGAGGCGTCATTGATGTCTCGGGCAACAGTACATAACCGACGAGCGTCTGCATGACAGGACTCGGGCAACAGTACATAGCCTCTACAGGAGTGCCTCTTGATTCAATTTATAACATGGTCAAACATGACTCAAATTTGTCCAAATGTTGCAGTATTGTAATTAGTGTGATTCTGCTTGCTTCACAGGTATTGCAATGATACTGTTTGTTACATATAATAATTATGGCATAATTCTTTTCCGTGCTGGTTATTTTCCCCTGTTAAAGACATTTACATATTACTTTCCTTGGAGAAGACGAACGCCTTATATCTGCACATCCAATTTCAATAAGCATGACCTGCGGTGAAAATCGATTGCGACAATATGTGAAGTAAATTTGATCTATTCTGTGAATGGTCTGGGTTATCATTCATATCTGACACCGGTTTAATGCCAACTTGCCTTTGGCGATAATCTTTGTTGATGTTACAATACGTTCAGACAATATGTGAGCGCTCGTATTTGGTTTGGTATTAAGTGACTTCCTGGGGTAATTGACCCGATATTTAGAAACTCATACTAGATTACATTCTTCATAGTTTTATATCGGACATGAAACACGAATAGCGTGTGTTTATTGTGGACACGCTGTCGGTGCTATAGATAGATACATGTATACAGCTGGAGTATAATACACTAAAAGAAAGACGAAACGCTACAGGGGTATTTCCACTATATATTGATGTATAATATGCTGCTGTTAATCGAATGGTATATGGCTGCATTAGACCTTTCCTTTCGATAAAAAGACTAAACAACACATAACGCATCAAATGCTATCCCTCTAATGTTTTATTATTGGTAAAATATGCGTTTAGTTCAAGTAGAGTGGCAAGTTTAGGATGTACAATTTTGCAGTTTCTGTACATTAAATACAGAACTAAAAATGGCTCACAGTTTCAATGCGGAACTTCACCAATTATGAATTTCGTGTTACAAATGGCACTGTGATTAAATTGCCTACAACAGCACAGTTGTGTTCTTTCTCGAACCAGCTATAGCTATTTTTATTACAAAACATCTTTGTTTTTTTAACGGTATAAACATGATATAGCGGAAATTTCCGAGTTGCGTTTCTGTTTTCCTTTAGTTATATATATATATTCAGTTAGATTATATATTTATATATATTTATTTTATGCTTCGCAGTGAAAGTTTGAATTTTAGCAATGAGATAAAAGTGGTATTTCATACGTGTGAAATATATAGATTTTTTGATTTTTTACTGCCGGAACTACTTTTGTTTTCAATATCAAAACATGTTTTTGTTTATTTGTTTAGAAAATAACTGTTTAATATATATCATTTGACTGTAAATGGTCTAACTAAGACACTGAGCTATAGCTTTTAAAACAGGTCAAGTATTTCAGAATTGTTGTCATTTACAGTGAGAAATGTCAGTTGGTCAATTTTATCAAAAACTACTTTTTTCCGAAAGTTGCTATAAAAGTTATATCATTGGATTGGAAATAACTTTACTAAGAAAATGAGTCGTAGATAATTGAAATCGATTAAGTAGTTTAGAAGATATGGGGTAATAACAACAGAAATTTTATCATACTAAACCAATGACGCTGTCAATTTTTTATACTGCAGTACTCTTTGATTATAAAGCATTAAATGAAAAGAAAAATTGTCGCGAATAACAGATTTTATGTCATCTCAAAGAGATAAAACCTCAATATTTTCACTTCTGCTTCGCATTCGTGAAAATATAAAGTTTTCACACTTCTCGATGAAATAATATCTGTTGTAGCATGGCCGGTGTACTTATTCTGTTGTAGCATGGTCGGTGTACTTTTTCTGTTGTAGCATGTCGGTGTACTTATTCTCTCTAAAACAACAAATATCCTCAATATATCTGTTACAGAGATACAGTGTCCACTATGAACAAACCGGTATTCTGCTTCATGCTAATCATTTCCTTTAAATAATACATTATTTCTTCATTAAAGAACGTTTTTATATTGTTGTCAAAAGTTAAGTAATATACAGAGTATGGTCTCATTGATATCATACAAAGCTCATCGAGGTGTTTAAATTAACCAACGAGATGAAACCATACTCTATTTGTTTTGTAGCATGTCCATTTCAGCTCCCTGCCATTCTAGTACATCATTTACTCTGGCAGGTGTTATTTTCAATTAAACGATTTACACCTGTGCTATTACAAGTGGAGTTTTCAGTGAGCATGCTACAAATAAATGTAATACACAATATAATATATATATATTTAAAGAACACACCATTAAGTTCTGTTGAATTTCCCTTAGCAGCTATTTGGCATTGTAAATCTACTGAATATGCTCTCAAATACCGGTTTGATCCGGTCATAAATATACCCAATACACAGTGGACGTGAATACTATGATTTATTACTCTTCCGAAGAAAGTGGTCAAATGGAGTTATCATGGCGTCGTCAGCCTAGAAGATCTCCAGCGGCGAACCTTCTTCATACGAGAAAGTCAGTTTTTGAGTTTTGCCAGAGACGAATCCCCATTATACTCTAAGCTGAATTATGTAGTTTTACCAGCGGCAATTCCCTATATGTAGTACAAGTAGGTGTACAAGTCGAACAGGAACTGTAGCTTTCACTGACTACAGCCTACAACATGCCGATTGACAATAGGGCTACCGCGTGGGCACGATCATTGGCTAAAACGCCGCTGTGGGTCTAAACCAGGGACAGTGTAAATAAAGAAATCCCCGGCAGGTTATATTTCCTAACAAACACGGCAGCATTAATAGGCAATATAAGTATAACACGTAGACGAGCATGTATATGTGCATGCATATAAAAAATCATACAAAGACGCAATACATGAACTTAATGACATGACAGAAGCCAGAGCCACATGAGAACAAACCATTGAGAGTACGACCAGACAAGAGTTAAGTCACCACCAAAGGTTACCGTGTTGGGGGGTAGACGTCATCATAGGGTCCACACTCGTAGTTAAACTAGCACATCAGAGCTTCAGTTTGGCTAGTGGCGAAACCTCTTCTATTTAAAATAAACCAATAGTGTAGGTGTAGAAAAATGCCAACAAATATACTAAAAGAATGCCAGAATATAGGGGGTGGGCGAGGGGGTGGGGGTGGGGTGGGGGGGGGGGGGGGGGGGGGGGGGGGGGGGGCGAAATGCAGTGTTATGATTAAAACGTTTAACAATTACTTTTAAAATGGAAAATAAGCTAATTTTCGTATAAAAACACAGCATAATTGGATACGTAATATAATCTGTTCGAAGCGTTAAATAATAACTTCTACATGCAAACTGAAATTAATAAGGTTATTGCGGTTTAGAACATTTGTGGGCGTTCGCTAAAGTCTAAATAACTAATAATGTAGTCAGTATCGGTCCTGAAGGAGATTGAAATATGACACGCCTCTGTTGTCAACCAGTATGTGTTTGTGATGTCGTCTCAAGCATTATTTAAAAAATATCCATCTAATCCTTTTTTATTTATGAACATTTTGCTTGGCTGTCTTCTGTAAAGGTAACACCTCCCATTCAACTTTCATATTCATATATACATGATCATCTATGTGTTACACTTATATTGCCTTTTCATTCTGCATTGTTTGTTGGAGAATATAATCTGGTGGGGATATCCTTATTTACACTGTCCGGTTTTATTGGGATGACAATATGTTAGGAGATAGGTTTGGTTCATCCCAGAACCTGCTTTAAATCCCAAGCTAGCGCTTTTGTCAATACATACTGAAAAGGTGATCCCTTGGAAGCAACAAACACAAACAAGATAGAAAAGTAGACTCGTTGTACTGAGTCTGTTCATGAGAGGTAATTATAAACTGCAACACTTCTCACAAATCCTATCATCGGCTTAAGCGATATTCTACTTTAAAGCAACACAGAATAGGCTTGATGATCCAAAAGGACTAGTAAATAATAACACTACTGATTTGTAGTCTGTGATGTCATTTCTGGCCTTTTATTCATCTTTGCGATTATTGTTTGTTTCTGTGCGTGTTTTCGGTTGACGGTGATCCTTGAATGATACATTTCAGGTTCAGGTTCATCTTTTATATATGCGTTTATATGCGTTTATATCCCCGTTTACACCATCCAAAGTTTGAACAATTCTATTACACTCACATGCATAATTATAGTATTCTTTGGAATGTACTTTTTCAAACGATTACTTCACCTATTGCACGACACGGCTGATCCTTTAATTTTCATTTGTGTTTTTATGTCCATACACGTGATCTGATATAAACTTTTGATTTAGTAAACGTCAAACGACGCACTTGCCTGGTAGCCTGTACGAGACAGCTGGTTTAAGTACAAAATATTATTAATTAGTATATCAGAACACTGTCATTGCTGATCAGTTGAGATATCAGAACACGTGTTCCACAGTGATAAAACATATAACAAATTAATATACAGCTCGGTATTATTTTATGTATTATGCATGAATATATCATGATATATGCTAGCTATGCCTTGTTTGACATTATGTATATATTATTTGTTGAGGAAAGGTAGGTGAAGAGTATGTTATTTTATGCAGAAACAGAATCATTGGTAAAAGAAATGACTCTAAAACCTAGAGGGCGTTAGAGTGGTTAGAATCTCTGACTTGAAATCACTTTCCCCTCACCGCTGTAGGTTCAATCCCTCTGGGTTCTAGTAATCTTTATGTGAGGAAGCTTTCCAGCTGGCTTGCGGAACGTCGGTGGTGTTATCCAAGTGCCCGGAGGAGTGTCACCTTGTGTCTTCCTCCAGCAATGGAAGATGGAAAGTCGACATATGACCTTAGCTGTTAGCGCGACTATAAAATCCAGTACAATTCAATTCAGTTGTAAACCCTGAACAGAATCCTAAGTATTAAAGAATTATTGATGAGCCCTGCTTTCATTGCACGTTTTTATAACACAACGGCAGCCTACATCTGACTACCAGCCATTCTCTTATAGAAGAGTTTAAGTTAGTGATTGTTTGACTTTGCTTTGGTAAGTTTTAACAAAACATGTTTTGCATACCGGATATGGTGATTCGTGTTTTGCACGGATGCTGGAAAGCTTGATCTTACACAAGGGAGAAGATAAAAATCACGCGCTGATATAAACAATGACAGTTGCATGGTGTCATTGTGTAAATAAACAAGCAAACGTTTGTAGTTGACGACATCAATGCGCTTAATATAAATGGCATGCAAGAAAAAGAATCAATCATGGGTATCCGGTCCAGATGGGGAACATTCAATACTCGGTATAATTGATTTAATCGGAATCTCCCTCGGCAGAGCCTCAGTTCCGATAAAAACAATTATACCTCGTGTTGGAATTCCCGATCTTCACCGGATACGCATGAACGATTATTACATTCTTAAATTTACAATTAATACAATACCGAAAATTCGCAGTTATTAATGGACACATAGGCACATTTCATGCAGCATTACTATACTCATGTGTCTTACCTCTTAAGTTATTTAAATTGGATTTGGTAAAACTATTTATTATTACATTTCTGGTATTACAAGTAATACAAGATCAACAATTCAGCAATTATACTGAAAAGAAACAGAAACGCATAATTGGTATTTCCGCTATATATTGCATGTTTAATATGCTACTGATAATCGAATGGTACAGGGCGACATTACGCCTGTCCTTTCGGAAAGAACGTTTAAACAGCACCCAACACACCAATGGTTACACCTCAATCCTGAACGCGTTTGGTTTACCCACAGTTATCGACAGAATGCGCATTTGGCTCAAGCAGGTGTATGCTTTAAACGTTGCAATCTCTTAATATTAAACACAATACCGAATGGCTTGACTTTTGCAAGCGAAACTTCAACATTTATGAATTTCGTGTAACAAAGTATACTTTGATTAAAAGTTCTACTATGGTAGACTTACTACATGAGTTGTCCTTTCTGTAATTAGTAGCCCATTTTGTACAAACACGTTGAGATATATCTGGACAAGGTGTATAAAATACTGTAGTATAGTTTCTTTTCCTTTCTGTATATTATTAAACACATGGATTATTTTGTGTATAAGTAGTATCCTCACTCGTGCATCCGCGGTCGTAGAACGTAAAAATGCTGTGTTTTGGAAGATTCTTGCTTCTCTCAGCAGTGAGTTCGAATCCCACTGGAAGCTCAACTTGTAGAAAGAACGTGTCGATTCTTATGGATGGCGGGAGTTTTTATAGTATTGGCTCTACCTGGACTGCTTCAACCACTAAAATAACATAACATGTGCTGGAAAATGACGTGAAACCCCCAACAAAATAAACTTACATTGTACCAAACAAATAGACATGAGCAATCAATCGATGAAGTGATACATCCTGGTCTGACTCAAAAAGGAATTGCTTAATTTACATATTTAGTTGCGCCTGATTGGGTGTTATTTTAATGTTATAGTATTGGTAATGATTCACGTCTTCGTTAATATTTGATATTTCCATCACATCAAGGGGGTAAAGTGTCTTAGAATGCATTTACTGAATTATTTATTCATCTGATAATACACACAAACTATGGTTCTTTGTATTTGATGACCTACTTACGGAAAGACATTCTATACTGAATTAACACCTGCCATCAATACATCTGACTTGGTTGTATAATTGATAAAGTCATGTCTACGAAGTAATGTATTGTCTTTTTACGATCCGCCATGCCTTCTTCGAAAAAACTTATTGGCACATGACACCAATTTGATCGTAAACAAGGCAAGTTATGTTATATTAATTGCAACAGAATATCAACCAATCGTCAACTAATAGTAAAAGGCGATAATTAAGTGCTTTGTGTTATATTTATTAAATTAGCAAAACTAACTTTAGTGTGTTAAACTATTATTCGTGATCTAAACGGGGCTACGGTGACCCAGTGGATATCACGTTCGAATCTGAATCCAAAGTCCACCATTATTCGGGGCGCGTGTTTCAGCCAAAGGTTTTTCTGCAGTAGCTTGAACAATTTAAATACTATGTACATCAATTATATATCTTTAGAACTGGTATCTTTGGTGGTAAATAAAACACTCCTCAGTTTTGAAAATCTCACCATTTAGATCAATAAATGGAAGTTATTCAAGCATATGTTATACACTCAAATATCGACTTACAAAAAAACAGTAGCTTGGAAACGAGTGGTTTTCTATATTAACAAGACCTCACACTTGATTTACATATAGCATGGGTTTTATGTTATTCGACACCGTAACCCCTTGGCAATATGAGATATAATCTTCTTGAATACCAATTAAGGATATCTGCATTCATTTTACAAATGTGCTAGAAGTATCTGATCTAACCACTGGATGCCGAAAAAGTCAAGCGCATCAACGATGATGTCGAAGACGAATACAGCGGCAGGATATCAGTGTGTACATATAAAAGAATAAAATGTCGAATTTTAGAAAAAGGAATCAATGTCAGTTGCATGCAAGTAAATAAATCAGTCATAGGTTTTCGGTATGATGCATTGTAAACCCTCGTTATAACTGTTTAGTCAATATATTTCAAATTGTTTAAAAGAATGATTTTGCCTACATTTAAATCTGT